>CM069457.1:1807247-1994400 GCA_035610835.1 Ophiura sarsii
CAAAGCTTGGTAAACAACTGGATGGATGCTACACTAGGATGCTAAGATCTGTGTTCAACATCAACTGGAGTCAGCATGTGACAAATAAGGACCTGTATGGGGACATGCCAAAAGTCTCGGACAAGATCAGAGAACGCAGAGCAAGATTTGCTGGACACTGCTTCAGAGGGTCCAAGGAGCTTGTACACAAACTTATACATTGGATCCCAAAGCACGGAGCAAGAAAGCGTGGTAGACCAGCCCTGACCTACATTGACATACTCAAACGTGATACAGGACTGCAGGTGGAAGAAATCAAGACAGCTATGTTGGATAGGAAGATCTGGAGAGGCATTGTGGTTCGGAAAAAATCATCCGCCCTAAGTCAAGTCATCATCTACATTTAGGTTGATAATATCTCATTTTATGGAATTTGCCATTTTTTGCAGCCACTTCGGGAATCATTTTGGGGGCCATTTTGGGGGCCATTTTGGCTTTTGAACTATGTTTACAGAGCACAAATACTGGATATTAGTTACTTGTGGTCTAACACATACATACCATCATTAAAATTATATTTTTATTATACATTTCGGTTGATATTATGCTATTTTATGCTATTTTGACAACTTGTGACTATTAATTTGGCGGCCATTTTGGTTTTGAGGTATGTTAACAAAGCAAAATACTAGATATGAGTTTCTAGCGGTCTGACCCATGCATCCCATTGTTAAAACTATACTCTGATCATACATGTTGGTTTATATATGCCAATATATGAGTTTTTACCATTGTTGGCGGCCATTGTTGGCGGCCATCTTGGATTTAGGTGTTTTAACGAAGCAAGTTACAGGCTAATTATATTGAAATAAGTTTCAATGGATTCATTGATATTAAAAACCATACTTATGCAGTTAAAATATTTGTAAATTAATAATAAGAAGTCAAGATATTGTCAAAAATAGGGTTTTTGGCGGCCATCTTGGATTTACGGAAAAACTGACTTTCGCCTGCTTAGATTTTATTAGATTTTTAATATGTTGTTCCATAGACCTTTCTGATGAAGAAACTGAAGAAAAACCTTGTGTTGCAATTTGTGGTGGGTCATGCTATCATTTGCGATAGATTGACTGGACTATTTTCAAATTTGATTAGTAAGAACGTACATTTTTGAATTTTCAATAAAAAGGGGGGGGGGAGGTCTTAAGGGCTGATGCAGGCTTAAAAGGGGGTCTTAAGAGCTAGCAGAAGAGGGTGAAAAGGGGAGGTCTTCAGGACGGCTCATACCTATACCCCTTTCCAATGTCATACTTTAATCAGGTTATGTACATGTGACAAACATGCTTTAATCAGGTTATGCACATGTGATACTAATGCTCAAGAAATCTTCTTTGATCAAACACTAAAGTAAATCACACAACATGAATCCATCTGCATTACACACCCCAATCTAGAAAGCCTTAATGTTATAGCTTCTTCCCTATAAAAGCATCGCAACCTATCCGCTTTGAAATTGATCTCAATCAACAAGCAAAGATGCATGACCCTAGTAATCAATTAAACACTTCATAACATATTAGAAACAATCAGACACAAAGTTCACATCAATATGGTGTGTTTTGACTTTAAAATGAATAATTGAAACAAATGTAAAATATAATAATAATAATTATAATAATAATGGACATTTATATAGCGCCGGTATCCGTCGCAAGCGACGCTCATAGCGCTGTAGCCTATTTATTATTACGCTGTCGTTCGGGATCGTCTCAACCATTTCGCTTCATCTACGCCGGCTGCTGGCTAGGCGCACATCCATATCAGCACTTAGATTGTAATATCACCCTTTTTAACAGCTACCCAATCTCGCTTGGGTGAACGAGGCAATTAAGACTAAGTACCTTGCCCAAGGACACAAACCAGTTGGCAACAGCGGGGCTAGAACTCACAACCTTGTATCGTGAAACCTGCGCTGATCCACTGGACCACAAATGTCAAAGAGTTGACAATGCCTAAAGGCAAACAAACACTCTGGGTTGCTAGCCCCAACCAGATAACGGCACACTCAGCCATCGAGAAGCATCTGCATTTGTCCATGTGATACCCATGCTTCAATCATGTGATACCATGCAATAACCATGTGGTGTCCATGTGATACCATGCTTTAACCATGTGATACCATGCAATAACCATGTGGTGTCCATGTGATAACCATGCTTTAATCATGTGATACCATTCTATAACCATATGGTGTCCATGTGATACCCATGAAACGCTATAAAATCCATGAATTTCACATGAAATACTGCAAATTAAGCTCTATAATTTTGGGTGGCACGTATAATAAAGCATTACTAATAGGCATAGCACAATGCACACACACAGAGTCTGCCACTGGGAGCATTACACCAGTGAACAACAACATATGAATAGCTGTGTTGCATAAAGCCCTACATCCACTTCTACCTGTTACTCATTTTGCATTATTGAATGGATGGCTATTCACGATGTGGAATGTGGTTTTGTATTGTTGCCTCAATTGGCGTGCATGGATGCACTAATCCAAGTTATAAAGACAGCCATACAATATTTGGATTGATTAATCATGCAAAATGAGTAACATGTAGGAGTGGTCTGTAAGCCCTTATGCAAAACAATCTGTTCATATAATGTATGCAGCTCCACTTTGAAAAACATCCCTATATAAAATTAATTATCCTCACGAGAGGCACTCAATGTAGGGCAGTGAGCTTGCCATATATGGTAGTCATGACCTTGGACTATATAACCTTGATCCAGGTATAAATACTTATCATCAGGTTTTTTAGTTATGACTGTTTTTACCAATTTTTGAAATTGGCTCTGAACTTGAATATATTGGGCCGATTTAAATAAACCTAACCTGAGATATTGTACTAAACACTTCAATCAATTTAGTGATATGCTCAGTTTTTGCATCCTTTGAGTGCCTCCTGTGAGGAAAAGACTGAGAATTTGAATATGGGTATTTAAGAAATGGAAAAGCTTGTTTAATTTCTAAATCCATCAATATTTGTCAATCAAATTGGGTATACATGTTATATATCTATTACCGATCACTCTTATGATGGGAAAAAAATTGTCGGACATTGCTCATTTGCATATCAATGACTTGAATAGATAATTAGCTATTTTGCATATTTAATGAGCTTATGAAACTAAATTATAGTTTAAAAGATTGGGTATCGTACAATTAGCCATAATACCAAGTTTGATTGCAATACACCATTCACATCTGGATTTATAACATTTACGCATATTAATTAGCTGGACTTAGTCACTTTTTTGATTGCAGTCTGTAAAACTGGTCAAAATGACCAATTTCACTAGGTTATTTTAGCTTAATGCAATATAATTTTACCATATTTTTTAATTTAACATGGTATATAGATATTCAATTGTTAAAGAAATATGTGTAAATGGTGTTTTGAATGTTACATTATTAACAAATTGAGCTCTCTAAATCCTGATAAATTATATTTGTGGGCATTGTTACTGTTTTCATTTAAACACGGCCCGCAAAACAATCCCAAAATTCCCATTTATGCGGCCCGTTTTAACCGGAATTCCCTATGTTACACAAATGGCGGATTAATTTCGGGGTGTGCTCCCTTATGATTAGTAATGTAACACGTTGCATAGTAAATATAACTCGAGGCGTAATTTTGTGTTAAAATCCAAGGTTAAATGGCGCTTGCAGCAGTAACAGCATGTAAAAAGAGGGGGGAAAGGTTTCCCTCCCCATATTACCCCTCCTCCGGACGTGTTTTGGAATGTTTGACAATCACTGCGGCCCGTGAATGGATCTCAAAATCACAATGAGGCCCGGGTGGTAGAAAAGGTTGCACATGTTTGCTGTAAACCATGATTTTGGAGTAATTAGGGACGCACCATTAGATACTCAGGGGGGCGGGCATGGAAGGTTTTTTTTTAAAAACTTTGCCCACTATCCAGGAAGAAGAAAAAAAAATGACTCACCCAACTTAATGTACTGAAAAACAGTTAAAACCTAAAAAAAAAACTAAAAAAAATGCCGCCGCGCGGCAAAAAAAAAAAATGTCGCCTACTTCGGTGACGAAAAAAAGATAATTCCGCCCGACCCCAACTTCCATGCCCCCCCCCCCTGAAAATCAAATGGTGCGTCCCTTAGGAAGCGTATCGCTCTGTAACTCAGAATGTATTCATGATTTATGATCAGAAATGTGAATCTGCAAGAAAATCAACTTTCTAAAAAAAGCATGAATAGAGGGCGCCCCTGGAAAAGATCACATAATATGCTTTCAACTTGCAAAAATGAAAAGACAGGACACTTTAATGTTAGTTATCCAACTCCATTGGTTTTGGGATTATTTAATTTACGTCCGTGTGCAAATGATCCAATGTCTCCTCCTACACAGCCGTTCGTGACTGCCACTAGAAGTGAGCCTTTCCGGTAGCCCACTGGTTGCACTTCTAGTAGCCCACTAGAAGTGGCTCCTAGGGATGGGCAACTAATATATTCACTTCTAGTAGGCAACCGGTTGCAGCTTTCTAGTAGGCAACCGGTTGCAGCTTTCTAGTAGGCAACCGGTTGCAGCTTTCTAGTAGGCATCCGGTTGCAGCTTTCTCGTTGCCCAATGGTTGCAGCTTTCTAGTAGGCATCCGTTTGCAGCTTTCTCGTTGCATGAGCTGGATGTTGTCAATGTTAGCTGGGGATCCAAGAATGATTTTTTTTGGGAACCATGCATGGAATACGCCCCAAAATTTGAACAGTGTTTCTAGACTAAAATTTTGTGCTGATTTCAAATCTGGTGAATGTAAAATCCGAACATGTGAGGAAAGTTGTCAAATTAAAGGGATACTACCCGAATTATGTGTTTTTAATGAAATTCACCTATAAATTATTATCTTGTGATTCTTTTAATATTTCACATTTCTTTCTCATTACTTGTCCCACATATGATGCTCTGTAATGTTGAGAACTGATATAAAGCAATTTCGGCTCACATTAAAGGGATATTACCCAATGTTATGGTCCACAATCCTGAAATTTGGTCAAAAATCTAGGAACATGCCTTTAATAATTACTCTATTCTTTGATGGAATAATATACCACAAAATCAAAAACATGTATCTGAACTGAAATTTTGTGCTGATTCCAGATCTGATAAGTTTGTAAACCATTTGTGAGGGGACAATGGTAAAATTAAAGGGATACTACCCGAATTTTGTTTTTTTAATGAAATTCACCTAAAGCATTTTCTTGTGATTCTTTGAATGTTTCACATATCTTTCTCATCACTTGTCCTAAATATGATGCTCTGTAATGTTGAGAACTGATATAAAGCAATTTCGGCTCACATTAAAGGGGCATTGCCCGCTTTAATGGTCCGCGATCCTGAAATTTGGTCAAGAATCTAGGAATATGCCTTTAATAATTACTCTATTATTTGATGGAATAATATACCACAAAATCAAAAACATGTTTCTGAACTGAAATTTTGTGCTGATTCCAGATCTGATAAGTTTGTTAACCATTTGTGAGGGGACAATGGTCAAATTAAAGGGATACTACCCGAATTTAGTTTTTTAATGAAATTCACCTATCAAGCATTTTCTTGTGATTCTTTGAATATTTCACATTTCTTTCTCATTACTTGTCCCAAATATGATGAAGCTCACATTAAAGGGGTATTACCCGATTTTATGGTCCGCAATCCTGAAATTTGGTCAAAAATCCTAGGAATATGCCTTTAATAATTACTCTATTCTTTGATGGAATAATATACCACAAAATCAAAAACATTTTTTTGAAACGAAATTTGGTGCTGATTCCAGATCTGATAAGTTTGTAAACCATATATTATGAGGGGGAAAAGGTCAAATTAAAGGGATACTACCCGAATTATGCTATTTAAATGAAATTCACCTATAAAACATTTTCTTGTGATTTTTTAAAAATATAATTCACATTTCTTTCTCATTACTTGTCCCAAATATGATGCTCTGTAATGTTGAGAACTGATATGAAGCAATTTCGGCTCACATTACCCGATTTTATGGTCGGAATCCTGAAATTTGGTCAAAAATCTAGGAATATGCCGTTTATAATTTCTATTCTCTACTTAAGGGTATTATTTGAAAATGAAACGTAACTCAATATTCGATAGTGAATATACATTTTGCGCAAACAGGAACGCATGAAAGCGTAATTATTACATGGATGTTCCAACTAATTATGGCCGCGATTGTAGGTTACAGGGATACTCCTGTTACAACTTCCTTGCAGAGTATGGAGGAAACCAAACCAAGTACCAAGAAACCAAGAACAAGTTAGAACATTTTGAGCAGAAACGTATAATCTAGTGAAACGTTCTAATTTTGTGAGCATTGGTGCCAAGCTGAGACGAGGTGAAAATCATGCAATAAATCACATTTTTAGGTCGTCCGTAGGAGAGAGACCTTATGGCTGCATCCTTCGTGTGTAGTCTGTGTGTGGGGTGGGGGTGTGTGTGTAGTGTGTGTCAACAATTTGGTATACACTTTTTCAACAATTTGGTATACACTTTTTGTTTTGTCCATTTCTTTTCCATACAATGTCCAATTGCAATCAAACTTCGGTCATAGATGCAACATGGGAACCTTCATATGTTAATGAGGTCAAAGGTCACATACCAAGGTCAAAGGTCATCCGAGGTCAAGATGTATATGTAAAAGTGGCTGCATATGTAAAATTGATTACATTTGTCCATTTCTTTTCCATACAATGACCAATTGTAACCAAACTTTGGTCATAGATGCAACATGGAAACCTTCATATGTTAATGAGGTCAAAGGTCACATACCAAGGTCAAAGGTCATCCGAGGTCAAGAAGTATATGTAAAAGTGGCTGCATATGTAAAATTGATTACATTTGTCCATTTCTTTTCCATACAATGACCAATTGTAACCAAACTTTGGTCATAGATGCAACATGGAAACCTTCATATGTTAATGAGGTCAAAGGTCACATACCAAGGTCAAAGGTCATCTGAGGTCAAGATGTAAATGTAGAAATGGCTGCATATGTAAAATTGATTACATTTTCCATTTCTTTTCCATAAAATGACCAATTGTAACCAAACTTCGGTCATAGATGCAACATGGAAACCTTCAGATGTTAATGAGGTCAAAGGTCACATACCAAGGTCAAAGGTCATCTGAGGTCAAGATGTAAAAGTGGCTGCATATGTAAAATTGATTACATTTGTCCATTTCTTTTCCATACAATGACCAATTACAACTAAACTTCAGTCATAGATACAACATGGAAACCCGCATATGTTAATGACGTCAAAGGTCGCATAGAAAGGTCAAAGGCCATCTGAGGTCAAGATGTAAAATTTAGTACACTTTTTTTGTCTCTTGTTCATTTTTTTTTGTCTCTTGTTCATTTTTTTTTTTTTGTCTCTTGTTCATTTTTCCATACAATGACCAATTGCAACCAAACTTGGGTCATGGATGCAACATGGAAACATTCATATGTTAATTAGGTCAAAGGTCACATACCAAGGTCAAACGTCATATGAGGTCAAGATGTAAAATTAGCTGCATATGTAAAGTTAATTTCATTTAAACAGGTGAAGTACAATTGCAACCAAACTCAGGATGTTTATTTTATTTTTTATATCCTGGATCCGCTAGTGGTCTAACCTCTTTCTTTCTAGATGCCTGTGGTTTGAGATCCACCTTGTTTTTAATCTACCCATATAAACGGACGACCTATTTGGGACCGCTGTCCCTATTTTTAAATCATGAAATTGGATTTTGTAACATTATACACTCTATGGCTCTACAGGGTGAGTCAAAAAGACTGCAATAGTGGAAAGAAGCCATTTTGTTTTCAAAACCAAAATGAAATTTAAAACTCTTTAAACGTTGCAAGAATGATGTATTTAATCCTAACTTTGTGTGAAAAAATGAAGTCGATCGCATTTTTCGTTTGTCTTTGGTGACCCTCTTTGCCAGGGCTGTCAACTCTCCCGCATTAGGCGGGAGTCTCCCGCATAGACACTCTTTCTCCCGCACTCCCGCATGGCATATAAAATCTCCCGCATCAACAAAATTACCTCAATTAAAGTGTGTATCAACACCTTTATACTACTACTAGCTTCCGTCGGTACATTTGCGATTTTGACCATGCAATTTTCGTGCGGATTTGAGGAAAACATCATCCCTACCCCCCCCCCCCCCCACACCCCCCCCCCCCCCCCACTTATCAGGATTTCAGCTCCTGACGGGGGGGAAATTGTGCATATTTTACGATTATTTTTTTGAGTATGTATCTCTCCCTCCCAGCAAATCCCAAAAGTTGACAGCCCTGCTCTTTGCTGCACAACCAAATGTACCTGTTTGTCCACGAGCACAGTGATTTTCATTCGAAATGGCACACATTGCATTTTCATATTTGAATATCCCGCCAACAACAAAAAAAAAGAAAATGTCAGTTTTATATTAAAATTTAGAACATTATACACTTTCATAGCATGGTATGACTATAATTCATTATGCTAACTCACATGTAAACAAGAAAGGATGCATCAAATTCCAATAACATCACAAATGAACTCAAGTTTCCAAATTTGAATGAGAGGCACATTTTGTGATCTGATGCATATTTTTGGTATCTCGTGGACAAACGTGTGAAATGGGTGCACTGGTCAAAAGGTTCACCAAAGGCAAACGGAAAATGACATTGACTTCATTTTTTCCCGCAAAGTTAGGATTAAATACATCATTCTTGCAACATTTAAAAAGTTTTAAAATTCATTTTGGTTTTAAAAACAAAATGGCTTCTTTCCACTATTGCAGTATTTTTGACTCACCCTGTATAATGTCTTGACCGTTGATGATTATATTTTCCACTATATCGTCCGAGGCACAGAAAAGATTTGCTGTCCAGCAGCGGCACCAGCAATTTACCTTTTTTGGGGGGAGGGGAGGGGGGTGGCAAAAGGGAGGGCAAGAAAAATGTTAGGGGGGGGGGCAAGAATTACAAAATGGGCGCACCAATTGTGGTGTAATTGTAAATAATCTGGTAAGCAAAATTGCAAAATTTGGTCTAATTATACCTAATAGTAATATGGTTATAAAATGTGCGCGCAGCGTGCCAAAATTTGATATTTTATGCTAAAAGTAAAATGGTCAAATTTGGTTACATTTTATTATTTGTGATTTTTTTTTGGGAGGGGGGGGGGGGCAAACTGGGGGGGAGGAGGAAATATGTTGAACATACCTTGAACATACCTTGAAGGCCACACCGTCACCTACAGTAGTAGTGTTAAACAGGGGCGGACTGGGACCTGAAAGCGGCCGTGGCAAAATTATTAAAGCGGCCCTTCTTGACCATGCCAGGCAGAAGTATGTCGTCCCGGTAGTAAATTTTCGTAAAAGGTTGCCCCAATTTTTTTCCCAGTCAGTCACCTCGTGAATTTCACGTAAGTGGGGGGGGGGGGGGGGGGGGGGGGTCAACAAAGGGTCAAAAAAATTCGCACGGTCACAAAAGTTCGCACAGTCACAAAATTTCGCACAGTCAAACAATTTCGCACGGTCACAACATTTTAGTAACCGGCCCTGAGAGGCCCAAAACCAAGCGGCCCGTGTGGCGATCGCCACAACGCCACAGTGGCCAGTCCGCCCCTGGTGTTAAAGTGTGGCAGGGTTAAGGAGGCTTTCTTGCCCATTAAAAACCCAAGTTTGTGAGGTTTTATTTGAAGCAGAGGAGTGTGGGGGCTTTGACGGCACTCTCTGGTAGTTGGTTCCATTTGTTCACCACTCTCTGGCTGAAGAAGTATTTGCGAATGTCCAATCTTGATCTTTGATGGGTCAAGTGTATCCAACTTTTCTTGCACACAGTCGGTGGTGAATATGGTGAAATCGGTTAGTTTCTCGTCCTCAGGGCCTTTGTAGATGGGTTCTGTGTAGGGTACTCCTTGTTTCTCTTCCGTGAAGACTGAGGCGAAGAATTCATTTAACACATCAGCTGTTTGTTGACTTGGTGGTATCTCCTTCTTCTGATTTAAGTGGTCCAATGGCATCCTTGACTTTTTGTTTCGATCTTACATACGCATAGAAACTCTTGGCATCTTCTTTAATGTTCTGTGCTAGTTTTTTCTCGAAGTCTCGTTTTGCCTTTCTTACTTCATGTTTTGCTTCTTTCTGACACTTTGCATAATGCTCCAGGCTCTTTGTTGTCTTTCTGTTCTTCCATGCTCTTTGTTTCTTGCGAACTGCTCGCTGGGCCTTCTTCGTTAACCAGAGGGCCTTCTTTTTGTTGTTACTCGAAGTGTGGTACATGCAGAGATAACTATGTAGATAACTATCTAGAAAACTTTATAGATAACTATATATAAAACTTTATAGATAACTTCACCTAAATTCACTTTACATCTACCTTATATCTAAATGCTTACAATGCACATTGTCACTAGTTCACAGGAACATACTGACTTCCTGTGGTGACTTATTTTGCTCCACGCATCTTGACCAATTACATCTCTCAATGTGATGTAATTCTAAGAAGTTCAACTACCGTAAATTCTAGGAAATGCTAAGATGGATTATCCACTCCACGAAAGTAGGAGATGAGTAAAACAATACAGAACAAAGCCTCTACACACACAAGGTGAACATAACATTAATGTTTACATTCTATCAGGTCATTTCTATGAAATCTTTGCCTCCATATGTCATAACATTCCTTCTTTAACTTAATCCTATTTGGCCTTCTCTGGGGATAATCCCTTCTAGTAACATGTTTTGTATTGAAGTCATCCTTACAACTTGGAAATAGTCACATTTATAATAATAGGATTAATTAATATACTTTCATAATAGGCGTGTTCATATATAATTAGTCAATTGTCTTTAAGTCAGCTTGGTGATAGGAGCAAAAATAAATGTGTAAAGTTAAAATCATGTCGCGAAAGCCAAAATCCGTGTGTAACACGAAAGGAGGCGAGCTTCGAATCAAACGTGTGACCATATACATTATACATATTTATAAAGTGGTTGTATGTGTACAGTTGCAGTGAAAGGCGGGTATAGTTGTTGTGAGAAGGCAAGGTAAAGAAGTATAGCACTGACTTAATGATGGTTTTTGAATGCTTGAAAAATACTTTTGTGTCAGCATGTACTGTGCTGTCTGACAAGCTTATGAAAAAGTGTTACAACAATATTTTGTTTGTATTGTTGTTACCATGTGAATAACATTAATAAAAAATACATATATATACATTAAAGTACTTCTGAACTGATGATATATACATTGTATTCCTCAAATTCATCATGCTTGCTCTTCTCTTTCGGCGGTCCACTTCAGCACAACCAGCACCAGCAGAAAACAAAATGAACTGATATACGAGGGTCGTTCAATAAACAATGAAAGTGATCATGGTATGGGATGCATGAGTGACTCTATTGAGGGATAATGTGATCAATACAAAGTATGAACCTTTTTCTTTCAAACAATACACTTTGGATTGTTATATACCTTTGGTTATGTAATGTCATTAACATAAACACAATAGGTTTCAGACACTGACTGAAATCTGTCAAGTATTTGGCTGGATATGTACTATGTTGAAAATGGGTTGATTGATATTTTTGCGTATATCTCGGCAATGCCAGCATAAAAAACAGATAACACTTGGCACATAGTTAGAACACATACTTATCTCCGCTTGACACTATTTTTTAGATCTGAATTCCTTAACACAAACAAGAAGGGACCATCTCAAATGCGCTCTTATTTAGAAAAATCCGCAATAACATACCTTTGAAAACAACAAAGGATAAAGAACAATGGACGGATTATAATTTAGTAAATTTTTGTGGGATATAAAGCAATAATAGTGGGGATTTCAAGAGGAGCTGTTCATAAAATTTCCTCAAACAATTGAAATTATGTGATGATTACTTTAACAATACATGTATAGTAGCTCTGAAGATAACAGTAATAAGAGAGGTTGTGGTAGCCATCTTTGATTGATACATTCATGTATATCTTTATTTTGACTATCACAATATTTAAACACATTTATTTAAGCATTTGTTATTATTTCTGATTAGAATTTGAAGGCACAGTAAGCTTTTATATGGCCAATTGTGGCCCTGTTCAAAATGATCTGCCGTCTGCGCATGCGCACATTTTCTGCATGTTTCATGCGAATAAGTTCAGAAAATTAGTTAACTATCTTATGGAATCTCCCAAACTGGTTAATTGCTTGGATTTTTCATAAATTGTTTGATTTTCCGCAATATTAGTGATTCGATGACTGGGCATTTTTCAATGAAAATTGGGTATTTGAAATACTGATATTTGTATACTTTTTATTCGATTGCCTCTCCTTACTTTTTCCTCCTATACTACATACATCAAATTACACAGGGATTAAAGTTATTGTCTTTTTATCATACGCGAAAAAAAGGGATTTACCTGCTTCTGGTGTCATGTTATGCAATCTTCTTATCACATGTTTCATACAAATAATTCAAATTTCCCGCCAAATAACTGATTTAGTAGTGTCCCAAGTGTACTTACTTTGAGACAATGCTATGACGTCTTAGTTCACACTTATAAATCCAAAACTGTACTGTTTGAAATATAAAGGTTCATAATTTGTATTGATCACATTATCCCTCAATAGAATCACTCATGCATCCCATACCATGATCACTTTCATTATTTACTGAATGCCCCTCAGCCCCTCAGCGTGTCCCAAAAAACTGGGTCCAAAATCTGCAGAGCTTGTAACTTAAAAAGTAGAAAATGTAACTACTTCGTATTTAAGGAAATTAGGGTAAATATACCTGATCTTATTTGGTAAAAATATGAGACCGATCAAATGGCAATTTTCGGAAATACCAAGCTATCAATAGAGCGTGGTTAGAACCCGTTTTTTCCACTTTAGCAATAAACCACCTTATGCCTTGCATCTGTACGTTGTGTGCAAGTTTTCCCTGCATCATGTGCATGGTGTTTATTCTCCGAAATATCTTTTGTTTGGTAGAAAAGGGTTACATTATAGGTATTTTGGATCAATATTCAGCATTAGAAATACCCATTGCAGTAACCTTGTTGTTGAAAATGTACAAAACCAGAGCAACTGTTACCCTGATACCATGCCTGGAATTAGCATCCGCCCACCTACCAATATATAACGAGTAATTTTTGTGTCGGGAAAACTTAGTACCCCGGCAACCGACGGCGGGTAAACTATTTCAAACTCACGGTGTAAGTGTGAGAGTTGCACTGGCTGGTGGAATTTCTGTCGGGCAGGTATTTTTGTGAGTTACCTGCCCGATCCCGACTGGCTGGTTGAAAAAAATCTGAAGTTCCAGCGCTGCCTCTAATAGTACCTTTGATGAGATGACAGACTTAACGGCTGGTTTCCAATTTCGAAGAAATGGTTCTTGCTTGAACTGCTTCAAAGATGGCAGTGTCTCGGAAGGTTATTTATTGATTTTTCTAACAAAAATCATAGGAATTTACAGTTTTTATTCCCCTTATGACGAAGATTTTCCTGAGTAAGTCATTGTTATAAAGTTAAGGCTAGACTTTGATGACGTCAGTACGAGCGCAAATGCAACGCATGGACGGTTCATGGGCAAAATCGGAAAAAAAGGGTTCGGACCACGCTATATTCAAAGCTTTGTATTTCTAAAACCTTACAACCGATTGGTCTTATAATTTCACCAAATAATGTCAGATATATTTACTTTTATATTCCTAAACATCAAGCAGCTATGTTTTCAATATTTTAAGTTATAATCTGTGCAAGTTTTGGACCCAGTTTTTTGGCACACGCTGTATATTACTCAACAAAAAAATGTAATAAATATCCCCTCATCATGTGCTTTTGGGGTCCACTTAAAAAAAATCAGTCAAACTTTTTGAGTAAGGTGTTTCATAGTTTCAAATGTTTGTAATAATTCCAACTCCAAGTCGTTTCCGAATCTTGGCCCTTGTTTGGATGGCACCCCACCCGCCCCTATTAGTGGGAGGTTTGGTTCAGTTTCTTATAAAAGCACCACATTTGGCTCATATGTTGCTCATACTCTTATGATTTATGATGGATGCCAACATTTGGGCCCTCTGGGACAGCCATTTTATTGGCCAATTCCAATATGGCCGCCATACTGGGGAGGATTCTAAAAATATAGTTTGCCCCACTTCCGATGTGTGGTTACTGAGGTATTGAGCAAAACGTGAAAAGGTCGTTAAAAACGTGAAAATGTAAGTTGTTACCACTAGGAGTCGTTTTTGTGCCTTATACAGGATCATGGAAGGGAATGAGAGCATACGCTTTCCCTCCTCTCCCTCCCATCGTCAGAGTCATCTAGAAGACTCAGGAGGACAGTTACTAACTACTCATGATAACTAATTTTGTATGTTTTAATGTACAATGTTGATTTGGCTAAATAAATATGAAAGGAATGTTACAACGGGCGGGGAGAGTGTGCACTACTTTGCAGATGTGGAGCCAAGCCGGACACCTGCCATTTAGCATTTCTCAATTAATCAGAATTTGAGTGAGCCAGAGACACCTGACCAGTAAATATAAGAGAATAGGAATAGATTTTTGACCAAATTTCAGGATTGCGGACCATAAAATCTGGTAATGCCCCTTTAATAAATGTGAGCCGAAATTGCTTTATATCAGTTCTCAACATTACAGAGCATCATATTTGGGACAAGTAATGAGAAAGAAATGTGAATTATATAAAAAAATCACAAGAAAATGTTTTATAGGTGAATTTCATTTAAAAAGCATAATTCGGGTAGTATCCCTTTAATTTGAGCATTTCCCCCTCATATATGGTTTACAAACTGATCAGATCTGGAATAAGCACAACATTTCGTTTTTGATTTTGTGGTATATCATTCCATCAAAGAAAAGAGTAATTATTAAAGGCATATTCCTAAATTGTTGACTAAATTTCAGGATTGGGGACCATACAATCGGGTGATGCCCCTTTATTGTGAGCCAAAATTGCAATTATTCAACATTACAGAGCATCATATTTAGGACAAGTGATGAGAAAGAGATGTGAAACATTAAAAGAATCACCAGAAAATGCTTTATACATGTAGGTGAATTGCATTAAAAAATCATAATTTGGGTAGTATTCTTTTAATTTGACCATTTTCCCCTCGCATATGGTTTACAAACTTTAGAATCAGCACTAAATTTCAGTCCAGAAAAATGTTTTTGATTTTGTGTTATATCATTCCATCAAGAATAGAGTAATTATTAAAGGCATATTCCTAGATTTTTGACCAAATTTCAGGATTGCGGACCATAAAATCGGGTAATACCCCTTTAATGTGAGCTTCATATTTGGGACAAGTAATGAGAAAGAAATGTGAAATATTAAAAGAATCACAAGAAAATGCTTTAGGTGAATTTCATTAAAAAAACGAAATTCGGGTAGTATCCCTTTAATTTGACCATTTTCCCCTCACAAATGATTTACAAACTTATCAGATCTGGAATCAGCACAAAAT
The DNA here is from genome assembly GCA_035610835.1 of Ophiura sarsii. Classification (NCBI taxonomy): domain Eukaryota; kingdom Metazoa; phylum Echinodermata; class Ophiuroidea; order Amphilepidida; family Ophiuridae; genus Ophiura; species Ophiura sarsii. Next base: position 1,822,793 of record CM069457.1, read on the forward strand.
TTCAGTTGAGAAACATGTTTTTGATTTGTGGTATATTATTCCATCAAAGAATAGAGTAATTAATTATTAAAGGCATATTCCTAGATTTTTGACCAAATTTCAGGATTGCGGACCATAAAATCGGGTAATACTCCTTTAATGTGAGCTTCATATTTAGGACAAGCAATGAGAAAGAAATGTGAAATATTAAAAGAATCACAAGAAAATGCTTTAGGTGATTTTCATTTTTAAAAAAATCGGGTAGTATCCCTTTAAATTGACCATTTTCCCCACACAAATGATTTACAAACTTATTACATCTGGAATCAGCACAAAATTTCAGTTCAGAAACATGTTTTGATTTTGTGGTATATTATTCCATCAAAGAAAAGAGTAATTATTAAAGGCATATTCCTGGATTTTGGACCAAATTTCAGGATTGCGGACCATAACATCGGGTAATACCCCTTTAATGCGAGCTTCATATTTGGGACAAGTAATGAGAAAGAAATGTGAAATATTAAAAGAATCACAAGAAAATGCTTTAGGTGATTTTCATTTTTTTAAAAACCCGGGTAGTATCCCTTTAAATTGACCATTTTCCCCACACAAATGATTTACAAACTTATCACATCTGGAATCAGCACAAAATTTCAGTTCAGAAACATGTTTTGATTTTGTGGTATATTATTCCATCAAAGAAAAGAGTAATTATTAAAGGCATATTCCTGGATCTTTGACCAAATTTCAGGATTGCGGACCATAAAATTGGATAATACCCCTTTAATGTGAGCATCATATTTGGGACAAGTAATGAGAAAGAAATGTGAAATATTAAATGAATCATAAGAAAATGATTTATAGGTGAAATTCATTAAAAACATAATTCGGGTAGCATTCCTTTAATTTGACAACGTTCGTCACAAGTTCGGATTTTACCTTCACCAGATTTGAAATCAGCACAAAATTTCAGTATAGAAACACTGTTCAAATTTTGTGGGGTATTCCATGATGCATGGTTGCAAAAAAAAATCATTCTTGGATCCCCAGCTAAAAAAACAATGCCAAACAAATTTACCTTTGATTCATTAAAAGCCCCGTTTCAACTTCAAAATTCGTCAGCCTTGAATTCTCACGTGTTATTTCAATGCTACTTCTAGTAGCCCACTTGCCACTTCTAGTAGCCTACTAGAAGTACACTTCTCGTAGCCCATCACTAGCGCACAATCGGTGGCCCACTGGTAGGGACCTTCCGCGTGGCAACCGGTTACGCACAATCGGTGGCCCACTGGTTAGGACCAACCCCGTGCCCAGTGGTTGGTCCCAACCGGTTGCCCACTCAGTGCACAAGCGTCTAGCGAACGACCTTGGTAGCACGCCAATCAAATGCTTCAGCTATTGTGTCTTTCAACACAATAGATCCAGTGATCGATGCAATATCGACTTATTCCCAATCGACTTTTCCCCAATGGAAGATTGATGATGCATCCACACACACACGGTCGGCCAAAGCTCTGAATCGATCACCGATTCTGTTGCGCAGGCGCATAATTAACACTAGGTCCCTGGCTGTTTTGTGTCGTCAATTAATATACAGGGCTACAAATGAATAAGATAACCAGCAAAAATAACTTTTACTCGTAGTTTTCTTGCCTAGACTTGTGATTTAAAAAATCTAAAATCTAAAAATGGACCTCGGTAGACATTTATAATTACAAAACCTAGTTATAAGATTATTTTATTTTTGTTTTTGTTTTGCTTTATCATGTTGACTCTGTCATTAATTAAACAGGACTCTGACTTACCAGTCAACTATTTAATAAATTATGTTTTCTGGGCACAGTGCTTGCATAGGCAATGAAGTTTGAACAAGACATTTTACTTATTTATTCTTTCACCCATCCATTACCTCATTGGTCAATCTTGAAAATAATATTCGTGTATTCTATTCCCTCTTTTAAAATTGGAATATCAAAAAGGGACATTTATAATGTTATTTATATATTGCACGGCTTTTACATGGTTTATTGTTACTTGATGTCCATGATGGGGCCGGGGGACATTTTCATTTTCGCCTACCTTGTGACGACATGTAGGTACCGGGCCGTGTAGGTGACCAATCACCCGGGCCAATCACAACCGGTCTTTATGACCAATCGCGTGAGACTTGGGGTACTTGAGATTTCGTTGGCGGGATCTTTTCATGCGGCGCGGCAAACAGGTTATAAAACCACGAGGAAAGTACTTGAGCTCATTATTATTTGATCGCCTAACTTCATATGAAGTTATTTCGATACTTCTGTTCTTGGATATATCACTTTTTGGATAACGACCTTAGAATTTCTTTGACCATTTTGCACTTCGGATTTTATACTTGGATATTACTTTTGGAACTACTGGGAACTTCGGAAAACCTCCTCGGTAGGCCTACTGCCTTTTATCAACTCTTTTGCCTTGCCATCCGGATTTGCACAATTGTGGAATTTCTATCTTGGATATCCATATAAGTTACAATTGTTATAAGTTTCTTAACCGAATTGCTCTAACCATCCACGTTTACTCATGGCGGCTCCGCCACAACCGCGGGCCCCACCTGCGAAAGTTGCTTGTAGAATCTGCGGGGTTTTTTATCACCAGAAATCTCTATCAAGACACATGAAGGGCGTTCATAAAATTATGGGGCGGGAGCCACCCAGGATTCAAGAAGGGAACATACGTTGCCTTCAAGATGGATGTAACTTAACCTGCGCCTCCATGACCCAGCTTCGGTACCACCTGTCAAGTGAACATTCTTTGGAACAAGAGCAAGAGCAATTGTCATTTGATTCAGCAGATGGTATGCCTATCCTTGTTTTTAAACTTAACAAAAGAGTAATTTTCTTTAAAAATATCGACCAATATCATATCATTGCAATAGCAAAAACGAAGGGATTCATTATGTTTATGATAAATTGTTTGATTTTACTTTATGAATTAAAGGAGTTCGATGTATTTGTTTGATGGTAATATTTTATTATTTCTTTGCTTCTCAGGATATTCCTTGACTGTTTGTAATATATATTAGATACTCTTACAAAACTGTATTGTATCATCACAGTTGCATTTTGTTTCTTCACTTGACTTTGCGTGTTTCATAATATTTTTCTTTTGTATTAATGTAGTGATATATAGCTTTGATATTTGCTTTGTTTGTTTCTTAACTATTTGGAAAAGAGTGAGTTTTAACCAATTTTGATATCTTTTCAAATGTCCGCTGTTACAATACGAAGATATTTCAATATATTATGTGTGATCAGAGTGATCTACATTATTTATTAACTATTTTATTGGTTTGAAAAAATTGGTCATTCAATCAATCGTATTAATCATAATTTTTCTCTCACTTCTGTTTTTTATCTCCTCCTTAAACCTTCAGCTTTTAAGAAATGGAAAGCTGGTTTTGAGAAGACTACCGTCTCCCATTTTGTATAAATCGTTTATCTTCTTTCACGTAGGCCTACCAGATGCTCTGTACAATCCGGGACGAAACAAACCAAGATAAGTTTCAGCAGCTACTGAATGCGTTCCTCGATACAATGGCCACATCTGAAGATACCAGTGCGTTTGGAGATTTCTTCGCCAAGCAATATGCTGACAGACCATCCCAGTGGGCAACATGCTTCAGAGCCAGTGCTGGAATTAACACAAACATGTACCTGGAAAATTTCCACAAGCAGCTGAAGACCAACTACATGAAGGGCCGTTACAATAAGCGTGTTGATAAGTGTATTGGTAAGTTCCTTTTTGATGTGTTCACATTTTGTTCAATCATTTTGTAGCCAATTTTTTATTGGACAATTGACACTGTGGGTCGTGACTTTATCATGTTTATATCATGGTTATTGATTTTACCTTGTATTTCAGGTTTCCTCCTGAAAGATATCAGCAGGCCTGGATATCAAGGACAAACATTTTTAGTTTTAAATTAACACGCTCTCCTGAATGAAAATATATAACTTGGAGTGTTAGTTTTCGTATATGTTTTTAAATGGACAATTAACACGAGTCGTGACATTTTGTTATGATTTACTATTTCAGAATTCCTCCTGAAAGTTATCAGAGATAAATGTTTTGACAGACTTCAGAAGAGCCAGAAGGGAAAGATCACAAGTCGCATCACACAAATCCACGATCGTCACATACAAAGCCTCAAATGCGACGCCGACATCCAGCCTCTGCCAACAATCAACGGTCACCAACGCTGGAGTGTCCCATCATTCACCACAGATGAGTCGTCGTATGAGGTCACCAAATCCAATTGTACCATGGTAAATTGCCAACAGATCTGCAGAGACTGTGGAGTTTGTGTTCACATGTATGTCTGCACATGCTGCGATCAGACTGCTAAAGGAACCATGTGCAAGCACGTGCATCTTCTTTGCAGAAAGCTTGGGATGGGTCCACAGAAACTTAGGCAGAACAACATTGCATGTGACGTGAGATTGGTGCAGGCAGTGGCAGCGAACAAGAAGCCTACCATCGTCAGGTTAAGAGATACAGCGACTAGTCTTGTAGAGCAGTTTGCTGGCATTGTTACAACCGTTGGAGAGGCGGCACTTAAAGAGATCATCACAAGTCTAAAGACAACGATGACGAAGGTAACTATACTGTGAATTGTATGTTATAATGTTGCATATATTATATAATACTGGTCTGTTAATCCCCGCTCTGGTAGCGTTGAACAGTTCCTTCCTGAAAGAACCAATATCGAGATAGGACAACATGCGTTTACAGATACATATTATGACGTTGAAATCGTTTGATCGTCTGTAAAAACTGTACTAAAAACTCATCTTTTTAACCAGAATATTTTTTCTTTTAGTATTCTTCTTCTGCATTTTGTATTATTGAATAGTGTTTAATTTCGTCTACAGGTTGAACTTATTGCTGCAGCAGATGATATCACGACGGAAGACTTTCAGGAAGCTGACGATGTACGCGGTGCGCCTGCAAACCGCCGACTTGATCACCAGAGACGGTTCATTTCCACTAAGAAGAAGTACCGACCAGCGAAGGTCAGGATGGAGAAGCCCTCACCAGCAGACAAATTTCTTATATCTCATAACTTGATGGTTGGCAGAGGTGCTTCACTTCTCACTACAGGTCATCGAGCAGATGAAGCTGAACATGAAGTACAGCAGACAGATGGATCCCATTCTTCAACAGAATCTACATCTACAAGGTCAGAGCCTCCAGCAAAGAAGAGTCGCCTGTCTCTTAGACCAGCAAAGAAGTTCGGTAAGCTAAGGCAGAAAATACACATCCTGAGTCTTTTTGCATTGAATCCCCGCCACTTCGACAGGTCCCCCAACTGCAAGCTGAAAATAACGATAATAATAGTGTATGTATTAGTGGAGCCTTAACAGTATAAGACCTATTATAAGACCTATAGAAACATTCAAAGTTTAGACCTTCCGAGATGTTTATTTTAGCGAACTTATAGATGTGACTCGTGGTCTGTGCTTTTAGTTATGTTAACCATTTCCATTAGACAGGCGTCTGCAGACGACATTCAAAAATGTGGACAAAATGTTTAAAAGATGACAATATTATTGAATATCATTACTTTATTTACAATAACCATGAGAAATGCATTAAAACAAGGTACAATGACATGAATGACTAGTATTTGTTAAGTAAAAGTGCTTGAGATAGTCCATGAAAGAAAGGAGAGGTTTCTGAATTTGTATAATATGGTAAAACCAATAGCCGCGTGGATATAGTGTTATAATGTATTTCTCTTTCTGTCCTTTCTCTTCCGGCATTTCACACGCAGGCTTGAAAGAAGCTACAGCACTAGCCCATTTTGTTGACTTATCTGTGGTTAGGCGTATCCAGAGAGCCGGTAGACTGGTGGAAGAGACCGAAGTTGAAACAATCCCTGATCGCCTGGACGACGACGTATTGGACCTCAAACGCAGCGATATTGATGCTTTCCGGAAATATTTCACTGATGATGCCTGGACTGTGTTACAAATGACCTGTAAGTAGGCCTATGATAAAGCGCACTTCTGACTTGAGTGCTTTTAATTCATTATTATGATAATGAATAAATAATGGAATCGGCTGATGACTTGTGTTATCATGGTTATCAGGGGGAGACAAAATCTTTCCCAAAATAACATAAAGTGTAACTTTGTTTTCATCTTGTCGTTTTATCTTTTTCAGTAAACAAGAAGAGGGATGCTTGGAAATGCGGTAGATGTGATACTATATATCATGCAATGATGGTTGAGTGTGACATTTGCAAGACATGGTATCATTGGTAAGTTGTCTACAGATGTAGCAAGACAATTATATCACTATGACAAGAATAAACGATATCTTGGCACGGTCAAAGTTTAGACAATTGGTCACATTTTTGCGATACTTTTAAACGATTTGAACAAAAAAAGTTGATACCGTGTTGATACTCGTAAGCATGGTGAGCTGGACTACATTTCCCTTGCATGGATCTAGCCTATACCTAGAAAACTGTGACTTAAATGTGTTCTTTTAATTTATTATTTTCAGGAACTGCGTAGGCGTCAAGAACTCGTCAGAAGGACCCTGGCGTTGTAGGGATTGTTGAAGCCCGTCCACAAAGTCACCAAACTAAGCATCTAGCAGCCGACCAAACCAAACCAGTCACTAAACTAAGCATATCGCAGCCGACCAAACCAACCAGTCACCAAACTAAGCATCTAGCAGCCGACCAAACCAAACCAGTCACTATATCTAAGCATATCGCAGCCGACCAAACCAACCAGTCACCAAACTATTAAGCATCTAAGCAGCCGACCAAACCAAACCAGTCACCAAACTAAGCATCTAGCAGCCAACCAAACCAAACTAAGCATCTAGCAGCCGACCAAACCAAACCAGTCACCAAACTAAGCATCTAGCAGCCAACCAAACCAAACTAAGCATTTAGCAGCAGACCAAACCAAACCAAAGCATTTGACGTCCAAACCAAACCAAACCTGTCACCAAGTTATTTACAACACAGCGACCCGATAAAACCAGACCAGGACCGGCTACCAAAATGGTGGCCACGGGGTAACATTTGTGCTATGATGTACTTTGCATGCAATTATCAAAGCATTTAGATGTTATCACTTGGTTACTATTAAAATGCATCAAGTTCACTGAGAAAGTCGATTTTCAACTTATTTGTTTTACATTTTGTTTGCTTTGCTAAACACATTGTTTTTAATTTAATTTTAATTTTAATTTAAATTATTTTAATGTATAGAGCTATAACCATTTAATGTTTTTTTGTTCAGCGCAAGATTTGTTCTGCTTAGTATTTCTTTTCTTTAGGCTATAGGCTTATTGATATGTTTTATAATATTTATCTTTAAAATCTAGGCCTTTCGTTTGAAATTCTATTTCCGTCTTTTTATCAAGTGTAAATGTTGTTTTCGTGTTTAATGTTACTTTCTGATTTTGTTTCTATGAATGGTGCATTAATTATTATTGTGTCTATTATCTTTTCACTGTACAAACGTGACAAAATCTATTTATGGAATTGCCCCAAATAAAATAATTGGCAAATAAACTATAAACCAATTATATCCTATAATGCGCTAAAATGTAGGAGCTAATTGGTTTTAAATCCTAATCCGTGTATTGATAACCCAACTTATCATAAGCTTGTCATTTGAATTAATATCAATACACGGATCAAGTTTATAATCTAACCTAAGTGCCTCTGTAAGATTTCAAAACTTTAATCTGTCTTTGCAAAACCTGATCAAAGTCAATGTTTCCTATAGATAATCGAACTGTCATGCACGCGTCATCTGAAATCTATATATTAAAAAACTGATCCACAATCAGGTATAATCACGGCCATTGAACCCATTGAAACTATCTTTATAAAGAACTTCTTAATAATGCATGTACATTGACAACTTAAATTGTCGGCCACGTGTCAAGTTTATAATCTTTCTCAAGTATCTATGTAAGTCTATATTTATTCAAAATATTTTAATATGTCTTAGCAAAATCCCAATCAATTATCAGTCAAAGTATCTAAAATCTTTACAAGCTATAATGCATGGCATACAGGAATCCAAGTAAAATCAACCAATGTATCAATAACTCATATTTTTAAGGTTTAATTCGGTTTGAAATAAGTTCAAACATTCACAGTATTGGTTCAGTATAAAATAAATGTTTAAGATAGATCATGATAGTTGGGAAAGAATTCTGAAAAATCTGTTATGTAGGCCTAAATGTCAAAATAAATAGCCGCGTGGAAAGTGTTAGACTTCTAATTTCGGAGTACCTGTGTGCTCGCGCAAAACGAAGATAGATAGATATCATGAAATAGATAGATTGATTCACGCAATTATAAACCTGTCTCTATCAGATTGAACACTACACCCCATGTATAGTTTGTGAAAACCACTTTATTATGATAATAAATAACTAAGCTTAATTATGAGACGAATCAAATAAATACGGTTTTTGTGTCGGGACCATTTTAATAAACAACCCTCATTTAGAACTTCATCACCCTTGCTACCTTGAAGCTTTGGTTCGTTGTCCTGAAGGGTATAGCAAATCTGTCATAGACATCTAAACTCTTAAAAACATTAACAAAAAGGTTATGACTGCTGAAAAAAAAGCAAAGAAATGTGTGGCCCCAAAAGAAAAGGGTATTTATTTTTATTTTTAAAGTCATAGATGTTTTATTAAACTAAAATCGAAAATAAAACACAAGTTCGTTTTATTATTTAAAACACAAGTTCGTTTTATTATCTAACTAAAACACAAGTTCGTTTTATTATTTAAAACACAAGTTCGTTTTATTATTTAAAACACAAGTTCGTTTTATTATTTAAAACACAATTCGTTTTATTATTTAATTAAGAAACAAACAATACAAACACTTTAATAATTTAACAATTTCCTTGCTCCAAACCTAAACCGATTTATGGGCCATGATATATCCACCCTGCCCTGAGCACTGAGAGTGGCAAAGTACGCCGCCAGTCGGGCCGCCAGTATATTGGAATTATCGATATTGCCGAGTGGATTGGTAAGTCGATATTTACAGCGATCTGGATCTATTGTGTTGAAATACACAATAGCTGAAGCATTTGATTGGCGTGCTACCAAGGTCGTTCGCTAGACGCTTGTCTCAGTGCTACTGGTGGGCTACCAACATGCGAGTCCACTGTGATGTCATTGCACAGATGTAGCCACAATCTAGTAATCTAGGGGGTCTTTACGTCATCGCGTCACTGCTGATGAACACGGGCAGGCAATATCTTATTATTTTGATGTCGAAGCCGTGATTATCGCCAAAAAGTAGACGATTTGAAAATCACTTTCAACATAATATACATAATTTTCTTACTGATTCGGAATCTTCTGAAGATACAGATTGGGGACACATCACCGTGGATAAAATAAGTGACCTGGATATTGTGAACTGTCTCAAGCTTTGTTTAAGTCATACACGATGCATAAAAATGTAAGCTTTTTAGCACTTGTGATGGTTCAATATAAAAATCAGTCTGATAAAAATAACGTCCAGAGTAGCTCTGAATCCTAGCTCTGTCGAGAGCTGATGCAGTGGCGTAGCCACTAGCCAGGTTATTGATATTGGGGCGAGAACTGAAAATGAACCGACACGATTGTTTTTAGTCAAGACACGCACATTTTTTGACTTTGCACCTATTTTTGGCACGATTGAGGTACCGTACATTTTGTCTCTAAACAAGCTTGTACCAACAAATGTTGCATTTAGGTGTCTTTATGCGCGCACGTAGCGAGCGAAATTTTTTCATATGTGTACTCCTTCTTCTTCTTGAATACTTCGCAACATTCCTAGTGGAATAACACGTTTTTGACCCCCCTTTTTATGTGCCAACAACTTTTTTGCCCCCTCCCCCCCCCCCCCCCCCCTCCCCCTTTGGGCAACTTCAAACTTTTTTCTAAATGTTATCGCACCAAGTTGCCAACCAATGTGAGAGGTTCTATAAATTATTTAATCCTCGGCAATTGAAATAAAATCCGATTACAGGGGCGAAGAGAGAATTCTCAACAACAAAAATTCAATATTTTTACCTTGTTTAGATAGAAGATAGAAATCCTCTCATGATTTCTTCAGAATATATTCATGATTGTCGAGGAGCACTAGTTTACTTAGGGGCAGTGGCGTATCCAGGGGGTGGCCCAGCAGGCCATGGCCCCCCTATTGAAAAAAGAGTTTTAAAAAAAATAAGGAAGAGGAGAAGGAGGAAGAGGATAAGAAGGAGGAAGAGAAGGAGGTAGGGGAGGAGGAAGGGTAGGGACATTTGCGGCGCAAAAGGGGTGGGGTTACGCGTACGGGGTCACGTCCCCATAATTTTAATGTGAGGGACGTTAAAAACGTTAATACTAGACCTTTTTAATGTTAAAATGCCAAATTTTGCGCGCTTTGCACGTATTAGTTTCAATGTTTTAATATTCAAGCTTAACAAGAGGGCTTCAGGAACGTTTTTTCTGGACCATTTTAGTTCAAAAACTGGGGTGTTTTTTTATTCGCGCTCACTTTTTCAACAGGTTTTAACATTATAATGGGTCTCAAAACACACCAAATATTCTAAACATTTTGTTTGGACGTTAAAAACGTCATACTGGACCATTTAAGTGTTAGAAATGTCAGATTTTGCGTACATGTACATCGCACGCATTAGTTTGAATATTTCATTATTCCAGCTTAACAAGCTGGCATTGGAATGCAGGTTTCCCATGACCATTTCAGTTCAAAAACTGAAAAATTTTGGACCTTCAGTGTTAGAAATGCAAATTTTTCCGCGCTTCGCGCGCGTATTAATTTTTAGATTTCATTATTTAAGCTTAACAAGGTGGCTTCAGAACAGTTTTCTATGACCATTTTTCTAGTTATAACTCTAGAATTTTGCGCGCTTCACGCGCATATTTTCTACACGTTTTAACATTATAATGGCCCTCAAACCATACCAATTATTCTAAATATTATGTGAGGGACGTTAAAAACATCATACTGGACCATTTAAGTGTTAGAAATGCCAATTTTTGCGCGTATTAATTTAAATATTTTATTTAAGCTTAACAATAACAAGGTGGCTTTAAGACAGTTTTCCATGAACAATTTTAGTTCAAAAACTCAAAATTGTGCGGTCCGCGCGAATACAGGTTTTAACATTGTTATGACCCTCAAACAACACCAAAAAGTCTAAATATTATGTGGGGAAGTTATTATCATACTGGACCATTAGTGTCGGAAATGTAATTTGTTGCGCGCTTCAGGCACGTATTAGTTTCTATATTTCATTATTTAAGCTTAACAAGATGGCTTCAGGACAGGTTTTCATGATCCTTTTAGTTCAAAATCTCCAAATTTTGCGCGCTCTGCGCGCATTTTTTCTAGAGGTTTTTATATTATAATGGTCCTCAAACCACTCCAAATTCTCTATACTAAATATTATGTAGCAGACGTTAAAAAAAGTCATACTGTACCTTTTAAGGGAGTGTTCATAAATACTTTGGTGGGGGGGGGGGGGGGGTTGGAAACAATTGAGCCATGGACATCTTTTTTTTTTTTACCCCCCCAAATAAGGTGGGGTTTTTTCTTGACCCCCCCTTTCAAGAACCTTTTTTTTTTTTGACCGCCCCCCCCCCCCCCCCCCCCCCCCACCCCCTATACAAGCACTTTTTTTTTTTTGGTCAAAAATACCAACCTTTTTTTTTGGACCCCCCCCCCCCCCCTATACAAGCACTTTTTTCCCTGACCCCCCCTTTTAAGAACCTTTTTTTTGGTTGGCCCCCCCCCCCCCCCCCCCCCCTCATATTTTCCAAAGTATTTATGAACACTGCCTAAGTATTAAAATCACAATTACAAGGTTCAACTTTTAAATACTTAAGATCAACAAGATGGCTTCAGGTTTTTTTGGCCCCACCATCAAAACAGTCCTGGATACGCCATTGCTTAGGGGCTGTCATTTTCGAGTAATTCTGTTATACCCTTCACACAGGCCGGGTATACATAGTGCGTGATTTTAAGAACGACATATACTACCGATGTTGGTGTGTAGGAAATTACAGAATTATGCAATCATTTTTTTGGAGTCCCAAATATCCTGGGGTGTAAAAATAATTGCTTTTGTTTTTTAGGACTTAATACATACACCATGAAAGTATCAGTCCTGTTACTTTCAAAAGTCTTTCATGCATACACAATGACGATGGATCAAGATGGATCGAAATATAGTGGAAATTATACCAAATGCTATCGCACCGAGTTGTCAACCAATGTAAAAGGTTCTATTAATTTAATCCTCGGCAATTGAAGAAAATCCGATTAAAGGGGCACAGAGATTTCTCAGAAAAATAAATTCAAACAAACATTGTTTAGAATTAGATAGAAGATGCATACATTGTAAAGACCCTTTCATGTATCTGTAAATAAAGACATTTTCTCACCATTTCCGAAGGTATAATTTAAGTGCTTTTCAATTTATTTGTATTTTGGGTAAAGCTGGCCTACCACTTTTGCAGTTCGCCACAGACGAACTGGTCATACACCTGTTCACTTGGTGACAGACAGTACAGAGTTGTGTACAAATGCTATCGCACCGAGTTGTCAACCAATGTAAAAGGTTCTATTAATTTAATCCTCGGCAATTGAAGAAAATCCGATTAAAGGGGCACAGAGATTTCTCAGAAAAATAAATTCAAACAAACATTGTTTAGAATTAGATAGAAGATACATACATTGTAAAGACCCTTTCATGTATCTGTAAATAAATACATTTTCTCACCATTTCCGAAGGTATATTTAAGTGCTTTTCAATTTGTTTGTATTTTGGGTAAAGCTGGCCTACCACTTTTGCAGTTCGCCACAGACGAACTGGTCATACACCTGTTCACTTGGTGACAGACAGTACAGAGTTAACATAGAGAAATTGTAACCTTGTCAAATCCCCAAGAGACCTGGATATGACTAGAAACCCAAAGTGAAGGCTCACCTTTAAAGATCACCACCAATTGAATCAGGGAGTTCATGACTATGTATCACACAACAAGCCATGGGTGTTCTTCAAGGTTATTTTGAATAAACATGAAACAAATAAGTAAGAGGCCATCTGCAGGTTTGGGAATTAGGATAATTTCGATGTGATCTACATCGAAACTCAATGAAATTTCTCATGAAATACTGCTAATTAAGCTGTATAATTTCAGGTGGTATAGTTTAATAGTATGTTCAGTAGTTAGTATGTACAGTCCTCAAAATAAGTAACTGACCAGGTAATAAATATACTCTTTTAACTCCAAAACTATAGCTCCTACATAAAAATATTAAATAATAAAGTTGTAAAGAAATTTCTCTTCTTTAAGTTGATACATTATTCATTGAGATCGGTTAATAATTAAGAATGCGACATTGAAAAGGATCAACAAAGTGCAGTTTACATTTTAACACTTGGGATTTGAACACGCGGGACAGTGTGACAGGTATGTGTATGGGTTGCATTGATCAATTGATGCATCCCCAATCCCCGTGTTACTATCGACCAGTGAGTTGGTGCTACAAGTTAATCAATAATCAGCCTGTTACTAGTCCTAGGCTGCGTGTAGACGAACGAAATGTTAAAATGAAAAATGGACTTTGTTTTGGTTTAGGGCACATAACTGAGTTAATATTCATTCAATCTTCACGTGTAAATCTCAAATTAAAGACAAGAAATTTCCTTACAACTTTATTGTCTAATATTTTTACGTAGGAGTTATAGTTTTGGAGTTGAGAGCATATTTATTACCTGATCAGTTACTTATTTTGAGGACTGTATACACCTAGCAACAAAAGTCCCTGACCAGGTGCTTTGAGGTTGGCTAATTCAATATAGATAACCGGTACCAAAAATCTGAGATATATATTAAATGAGCAAATTTCTTCTCCGCAGTTTGATACCTCATTCAACAAAATCGAATGTATACTTCTAAAGTTATGGCGATTTCAATGACCGCTCATGACATCAGAAAAGTTGCACTAGGTATAGGAAATCATTGATTTGTGTGTGATTACTGCATGTCATAACTCTGTGCTATCTGAATTGAACGAGCCACCTAGGTATCTGGATGAATGGGTCTGGAGTGATAACTGCAATTTGCGGGACAAAGGGTGTGTTTAGCTGTGAGGAATGAAAGTCTTTGCTATCTTTACACACACATTTTCAGTGCGTAATCATACACACATCAATGATTTTCTATACCTAATGCAACTTTTCTGTTGTTATGCGCAGTCATCGAAACCGCCATAACCTAAAAAGTATCCATTCGATTTTGTTGAATGAGGTATCAAACTCCGGAGAAGAAATTTGCTCATTTAATGTATCTCTCAGATTTTTAATATCCATTATATATTTCGAATTAGCCAACCTCAAAGCACCTAGTCAGGGACTTTTGTTGCTAGGTGTATATAAGCATTGCGTATGAAAACCCCAACTTCTGAAATGATAGGGCTTCCTCCATGGAGGATCTCTTTAAAGACCCGTGTTTAACATAATCCTTCCATCGCAATGTAATGCACATGCGAACCAGCAGCCACTGGTATGGTGACAGGAAGTGAATCACACTGGTACTGCTCAAGAAATCTTCTTCCGCTTAAATACGCTGTAATGTTTTAAATAATTGGCCATACAATCGCAAATCATATTTAGTGTATGAAGGAGCATTCTTTTCGTTCATACCGCAGTCGGTTAAACTAATAATCCATTTACTTTTGTATTTTGTAGATACATTACATTGCATTCATCAGTCAAGTCATGGAAACCAAAAAGAGCGATCTTTACATGCCGTTTGTGTGCAGGTATTGCAAGCATCCGTTGTTTGATACATTTGACCGATATCAAAAACATATGCGTCATCATAGAAAGCATTGGTCTTCATCCACGCTAAGTAAGAAGCGTTTTGGTCACAACAGCAGGAATACAACACTATGGGATATAAACTGTGATAAGAATTTCTCTATTCCAGATGAAAAGATCAGACAACAAAGGATTCATACCAAAGAGAAATCATACCAATGTTCATACTGTGACAAGAGTTTCTCTCATTCAAGTCATAAGATCACCCATGAAAGGATTTATACTAACGAGAAACCATACCATTGTTCATACTGTGATAAGCGTTTCTCTCATTTAAGTAACAAAATTAAACATGAAAGGATTCATACTAAAGAGAAACCATTCACATGTTCATATTGTGGCAAGAGTTTTACACAGTTGATTAACAAGACTAGGCATGAAAAGGTTCATACCAAAGAGGAACTATACCAATGTACATACTGTGACAAGAGTTTCACTCAATCAAATAGCAAAATCAATCATGAAAGAATTCATACAAAAGAGAAATCCTACCAATGTTCATACTGCGAACAGAGTTTCTCTAGATCATGTCATAAGACCAGTCATGAAAGGATTCATACCAAAGAGAAACCATACCAATGTTCACACTGTGACATGAATTTCTCTCAATCAAGTAGCAAAATCCAACATGAGAGGATTCATACGAAAGAAAAAACACATCAATGTTCATACTGTGAAATGAGCTTTTCACGTTTGGTTGATAAGACCATTCCTGAAAGGATTCATACCGAAGAGAAACCCTACCAATGTTCATACTGTGAACAGAGTTTCTCTAGATCATGTCATAAGACCAGTCATAAAAGGATTCATACCAAAGAGAAACCATACCAATGTTCATACTGTGAACAGAGTTTCTCTAGATTATGTCATAAGACCAGACATGAACGGATTCATTTGAAAGTGAACCCCTACAAATGTTCATACTGTGAACAGAGTTTCTCTAGATTATGTCATAAGACCAGACATGAAAGGGTTCATACCAAAGAAAGACCATACCAATGTTCACACTGTGACAAGACTTTCTCTCAATTAGGTCATTTGGATATAAACTGTGATAAGAATTTCTCTATTCCAGATGAAAAGAACAGACAAGAAAGGATTCATACCAAAGAGAAACCATACCAATGTTCATACTGTGGTAAGAGATTCTCTCATGTATGTAACAAAATCACCCATGAAAGGATCCATACTAAAGAGAAACCATACACATGCTCGTATTGTGACAAGAGTTTTTCTCAGATGATTAACAAGACTAGGCATGAAAGGGTTCATACCAAAGAGAAACCATATCAATGTTCATACTGTGACAAGAGTTTCACTCAATCAAGTAGCAAAATCAAACATGAAAGAATTCATACGAAAGAGAAACCCTACCATTGTTCATACTGTGAACAGAGTTTCTCTAGATCATGTCATAAGTCCATTCATGAAAGGATTCATACCAAAGAGAAACCATACAAATGTTCATACTGTGACAAGAGTTTCTCTCAATCAAGTAGCAAAATCAAACATGAGAGGATTCATACGAAAGAAAAAAAACACCAATGTTCATACTGTGAAATGAGCTTTTCTCGTTCGGGTGATAAGACTATTCATGAAAGGATTCATACTAAAAAGAAACCATACCAATGTTCACACTGTAACAAGACTTTCTCTCAATTAGGTCATAAGATCACCCATGAAAGGATTCATACTAAAGCGAAACCATACCAATGTTCACATTGTGACAAGAGTTTTATTCAGTTGATTAACAATACTAGGCATGAAAAGGTTCATACCAAAGAGAAACCATATCAATGTTCATACTGTGACAAGAGTTTCACTCAATCAAGTAGCAAAATCAAACATGAAAGAATTCATACGAAAGAGAAACCCTACCATTGTTCATACTGTGAACAGAGTTTCTCTAGATCATGTCATAAGACCATTCATGAAAGGATTCATACCAAAGAGAAACCATACAAATGTTCATACTGTGACAAGAGTTTCTCTAGATCATGTCATAAGACCATTCATGAAAGGATTCATACCAAAGAGAAACCATACCAATGTTCATACTGTGGTAAGAGATTCTCTCATTTATGTAACAAAATCACCCATGAAAGGATCCATACTAAAGAGAAACCATACACATGCTCGCATTGTGACAAGAGTTTTTCTCAGATGATTAACAAGACTAGGCATGAAAGGGTTCATACCAAAGAGAAACCATATCAATGTTCATACTGTGACAAGAGTTTCACTCAATCAAGTGGAAAAATTAAACATGAAAGAATTCATACGAAAGAGAAACCCTACCATTGTTCATACTGTGAACAGAGTTTCTCTAGATCATGTCATAAGACCATTCATGAAAGGATTCATACCAAAGAAAAACCATATCAATGTTCATACTGTGACAAGAGTTTCTCTCGATCAAATAGCAAAATCAAACATGAAAGAATTCATACGAAAGAGAAACCCTACCAATGTTCATACTGTGACAAGACTTTCTCTCAATCAAGTCATAAGACCAGCCATGAAAGGATTCATACTAAAGAGAAACCATAACAATGTTAATACTGTGACAAGACTTTCTCTCAATCAAGTAGCAAAATCCAAAATGAAAGGATTCATACTAAAGAGAAACCATACCAATGTGCATATTGTGACAAGAGTTTCTCTCAATCAAGTAATAAGACCAGCCATGAGAGGACTCATACTAAAGAGAAACCATAACAATGTTAATACTGTGACAAGACTTTCTCTCAATCAAGTAGCAAAATCCAACATGAGAGGATTCATACGAAAGAGAAACCCTATATATACTATTGTTCATACTTGAACACTATTGTTCATACTGTGAACAGAGTTTCTCTAGATCATGTCATAAGACCATTCATGAAATGATTCATACCAAAGAAAAACCATACCAATGTTCATACGGTGACAGGACTTTCTCTCAACCAAGTAGCAAAATCACCCATGAAAAGATTTATTTCATACTAAAGAGAAACCATACCAATTGTTACGCCTGACCTTTGGTGTAACGCCCAAGTTCAATAAATTAACTACGCATAAGTGAGGTACTATACATTTGAACGCCAATTAATACATCGTACAAATCAGATTTACCATATTTAACTATAATTTTAATTCATCATCTCCGTCACTGACTTTCTTCAGATCCATTAACATATGGATGACCTATACAATAGGTCTCATTCACATAAACAATAATATTCACAAAGTTCAAATCAAATTATAATGTCACTTCAATTATGCCTCATTTGTTGTTGTAGATGGGTTTCCCATGAATGTAATAACCTCGACGAATAATCAATGGTGTTGTTATGTCCCCAGACAATTGAAAGTGTTATTGATATATATGACGTAATAATAACCAGTGCTTACCCATTTAGCAGAATTTAATGTTATCTTACTTAATCTGCGACATCATTAGGGATTATTGGATTACATCTGTCATTTAATCAATATAGCGGTTGTTATATCTTCTTGATGATCATTCAACGGTCGTAGCCAAGGTTTTTAATGCTTGGTTGATTTCCATGTCAACAACATCAGATTCATCGGATTACCCCACATTTGGTATGCATTAATAATCGGTGATACAACTGCTAATTATATCGGCAGCCATTAACCTCCATAAACAGTAACAAGCTGTAACAGCAGTAACAGCAATAACAGCAATAACAGCCAACGCACTGAAACAATAAATTGAAACCAAAACCTTGCAAATAATATTTTGTATTTGCAAATAAAGCTATATCCATTTCGGATACAAGTCAAAATTGTTTCTATATATTAATAGACCAAATTCAACACACATCAATTCTTTTGATACCGTATTAAAACGGCGTGTCCAAAAGTAGATTTATAATTGACATTTCAACTGATGTACTCATGAAATCTTGGGGTATTATTTCCACCACGCAACATCGGTACAACATACACAAATGAAAGTTTACTTTTATAAATCACCAGCCATATTTATTTTGCGAGAGAAATCATGATCAAATGCTAATTCGCATAACGTCACATAATATTAGCAAGTTCATGAGTTCACTCCATACACAATACATTGTTATAAACATATATAATTTTGGGCGGGAAAAATCATGATTGTTATGCTAATTCGCATAAAGCCACACAATATCAAGAAGTCATGATTTCACCCTATTACACAACATTTATTTCATTCGGATAAAATTGTATTTACAAATATATTTACATTCGAGACATATTAATTGCATGCGGAAAGAAACCTACTATTATCCCATTTCAGCTCTATTCCAAAATATATTAAAAAGGAGTTTCATTTTGTTATATGTTTCTTTATCCAAAACTTCCTTGCTCATGAGATAAAACAACGGATACAGACATTTTGTTTTCTTAATTTCTACGAAAACAATTAATGAAATTTCCGTAATTTTCACGGATGTAAATTTTGATATTTGAATTGCAAAGAATAACTTCATTTTATACCTTCAATGTAGTCAACTTGAATACACGGATTGGGAACATGTAATATCGTGAAATATAATTTAGACGTATTTTAAGGGACGTCAGCACGGACACGTCTATAGAAAAATAATACAATATTTATTTACACTTATTTACAAACTTACGTTAGATTCCCAAATGTGATGTCTCGTGTCTCCAGACATTCGTCGACATGATGGCACTACTTTCAGTTGTTCACCCTGGACGAAATTCTGTATGACTCGTCCATCCAACGGGGTGCTGATACCATAGCCGACGAAATTAATGATGCTAACTTTCACGTAATAACTTGATTGCCACACATTAGACCAATCGATGGGTTTGCAAACACGCAAACTTACCCCATGAAACAAAATATACCAGGCTCACAATGACCGCAAGCTTACCCTGATAAAGATGTCGGTTTTTAGGAAGCAACCAAAATATATAGTTATCTCCAAGACATCGCATAAGGGAATGATTTTTGTTGACAACGCGATCACAATAATCCTTCGTAAAGCGCGGGAGAAATTAGTCACGCTTATACAACCTAACGCACCTGTTTATATGAACGCCATCTAGCGACCATCGCGCCAGATAGTGTAATATCAAATCATACTAGAAATACATTACTAAATCAAGCGTTAGAGCCAAGCTCTACGTAACACCAATGTTCATATTGTAACAAGAGTTTTACTCAGTTGATTACCAAGACTACATGAAAGCGTTAATTCATACCAGAGAAAACCCGTACCAATGTTCACACTGTGACAAGTCTTTTCTTGTTCGAGTGAACTGACTAGCCATGAAAGGATTCATACCAAAAAGAAGCCATACCCATGCTCATACTGTGACAAGAGTTTCTCTCATTCAAGTAATAAGACCAGACATGAAAGTTATAGCGCTAAATAGAAACCAAGCAAACCATATAGCCACGTGTTTTGAACTGACCACCCCAAAAAGGGTGGCGGCGTTGCATTTCTGGTGACGAATCATCCCGTCTCTCTCTTTATTAACCTAACAACTAAATGTGGTAGAGTTATGGTTTAGGTGTCATTTGAAAGCCTATGGCCATGCGTTTTGAACTCGCCCCCCAAAAATGGTGGTGTTGTTACGGATTTTCAAATTGAGATCTGTTTAATTCATCATATCTCAGCAAAACAAAATGCTATAGTCATGTTTCTGGTCTCATTTAAAAGCTAATTAATACCACTAACAAACCTGTAAATATGAACAACATAGCTTCTCAATTAACAAAGTTATGGTTGATTGAAGTGCGAACAGTCGAGGTGGAGGAGGAGGGGATGCGGTACACACAAACTCTATGGGAACTTCGCGTGTGCAAACTTGATTAAATTTACTACTACTTTAAGTACTACAGGGGGCTACAAACTTGGTTTTGGTCTTAATTTACAGCTAAACAATTCTGCTAATTGTTTTTAATAATTTTGAACTCTTTATGATCGGTTTAGTCTATAAAATACGAACTTTTACTTACGAAACTACCCTTTGTCATATTGAACACTATTAAGTAATGCGGATGTCTTTAAAATCTAAAAATTGCTGTAATTTTTTAATTACTTATCCTATCATAGTCAAAGTATACATTTTCTGAAAGGGAATTTGATGAGGAATCCAAATATATCCAGTTAGGGTTAGGGCTAAAATGTTTCAGTTCAAAATAGGTTGAATTGTAAAAAAAAATTAACATAATTTGGAACACCCTGTATTCTGAGATTAACAAGCAACTGTGATTTTTCTTTCTCCATGGTCAGTAGGCTTCACCCATCCTTTAACCAAATACATATTGTTTACTTTCAGTTCATTACTGTAAGTTAGTAATAAGCAATGCATTAAGTAACCCACTTTTTATCCAGAATTTATTTTTTCCACCCTGTATAATTTCAAGGTCACCCTGTATAATGAGTTGAAATGTGTATATTTAGATTGCTTATGCCTTCAGCTTTCCAAAAATGTATACCTTTGCTAGTTTAAGGTTGATAGTTGTGGAGATATTCCGATTTGAAACTCAATTGGTGTAAAAATTCATAATATTTGTGATGTAAACGCTAAGGGTGGCGAATTCATAACGCATGGCCCTATGTATCTAGCTACATTGTGTAAATAAATCAGGTATTTCTTAACTGCTTGACTGAGATATGATTGATTATATTTTCGAAAGTCAGGGGTGGCGGCGGTGGCGCTATGTTCAATCTCTATGGGAATATAGAAAATGTTCCCAATTTAACGTTCAATTTACCATAACTCCTCATCTCTGTATGGTACAAACATGATTTTGCTCTCATTTTATGGATTGTTTCAAATTCTATAGTTTCTGTTTCAACAAACGTGTCAATTAAGTAACAATTGTAATCACAAATCAATTGCATTGTCCCTTGGCTTTCTTGCCCTAATATCGGTTTTAACTATAATAAACAAAAAGTATTCAACCGATGATAGCAAAATTACACATTTTTGGAAAGCGCTCAAATATGGGAATTTACTTACTACTACTACTACTTATGTCGTTCTCGAACGGTCTTCGTGATGGCTCGCCAAACTACTCTGTCCCTCATGCATGCTTTCATCTCCTCATCATTCCTCAGTCCTGTGTCTTTCGCCAAGTTGTCCAAGTATGTTAAGGCTGGGCGGCCGACCGGCCGACAGATGTGTGTCCGTGTTTGGGTCTCCATAGCAGCAGGTCGGATACAATCTCATTTTCTCTTCTCATGCAATGTCCTGCAAATCTCATCCTTCGATCTGTGATGTTTTCTGATACCTTTTGTAAGTTTCCATACAGGTCTTTGTTTGGTACCTTATCTTTCCAACTAATGTTGAGTGCAGTTCTCAGCATTCTAGTGTAGCATCCATCTAGAGATTTATTCAGTCTGTTGGTGATGGTCCATGTCTCAGCTCCATACAGTAGAACACTTTGAACAGTAGCTTGGAAAAGTCTGATTTTGATTTTTCGACAGAGGCTGGATTTCCACACTTTGTTCAGAGCATTGCATGCAGGCCTTCCAAGCAAGTGCTTTACGTACTTTTATGTCATGCTGGCTACTACCAACCCAAGCTCCCAGGTACTTGAAGTCCTCTACGTTGTCTAGGTTACTTCCATCAGAGGTTTTTACCTGTACCGCTTGTGCTTGGTGGAATAAAATGGGAATTTAAAAATGCCATTTAAATCAGGATAGGGTGAATAGCCCAAAATTCAACTCTAATAAATAATAGCCCAACAAATATATTTAACTCTAATAAATATGAAATGCAAACGTTTGTGCTCATTCAATTCCCGATATACAGTCCCCAAAAAAGAAGTAACTATACATGTAATAAATGGCCTTTGAACTCTAAAAATATATATCCTACCTAAAAATATTAAATTATAAAGTTGTGGGGAAAATTGTCTTCTTTAATATGAGGTATCGCACGCTAGGATCGGTGATAATATTGAGGAATTGACACTCCAGTAGATGAAGTCCGATTTTCACATTTTTCTTTTCTACACGCGGACCCACACTTGTTAGAAAAAAGTGTTCGAACACTTTGTAGGTGTAATGTAAAGTGTTCCCCTCCCCGCCCCCGATCAATGTCGAATCCCCTAATTTGCCCACCATCAGCACAGGGCCTCGCAACATTGATCGGTGGGGAAGGGGGAGGGATATGAGTAAGGGGATACTTCAGGCTACCAGAAACAAGTTTTGAATTTCACGTGACTCAAATAGCGTGCCGGTTATGGTCCAATAAGCATGGCAATTAGGGTCAGTGTTCGAACACCTTTTTTCTATGATTGTGTATAAAAACGCTTAAGAAAATCATCTAATTTCACATTTCGGCCCATAAATCTGTTATTATATGCACTGACAGCCAAAAAGGAGTCCAAGTAACTCCTTAGTCGGAGTCAAAGTGACTTCATGACTCCATGTCAAAAACAACTCCACCTTTGGAGTCAAATGCCGGGAGTCAAATGACTCCCTAAAGGAGTCAAGCAGCAGTGACTCCTTTAGGGAGTCACTGATTTATGACTCTATGTTAGGAGTCACTGTGACTCCACCTAGGCTGGACTCCCTTTCGAGGGTAATAATGACTCCAACTGGCTAAATATAGTCACCATGACTCCAGGTAGGAATAAGACACTGAGAACTGGGGGAGGGTTGGGCTTTAGGGTCATTGGCTCTTTGATGTTGATGGTCTTGCTCAATGTACACTCGTCAAAAGAAGTTCCTGGACACTCATTGAAGTTCAAATATATCACAGAAATATATAATATAAATTAAACAATTGCATGTCAAAATAAGCAGACAATAATTCTCTATCATGTCTGTATGAAATTAAGATGTACGCATCCATGCATGGCGGAGCACATTCATTAAGCAATTGTAAGGTGCGTAAAAGGAAATTGCAAGAAATGAGCATTTACAGTCATTTGATCCAATTGTGTGCAATCTTCGAATGGGATCTGCCATGCATGAGTGATCATGTCTAAATTCCATGTTAAGCTGTTAGAGGATTATACACCTATCAGTTGTAAGACGCACTATACGACCCCTGGGAGTGGTGCGTCACTTTACCGAGGTGCGTCAACTTCTCATGTACCATGACGCAACCTGTGTCAAAAAAACGACGGACCATTGCCATCCAAATACGCACCCTCAGTCAACTATCAGCCCATTCGCACTCATGTAAAGTGACGGACCTTTACGCACCCTCCGTCATTCTTTTGACGGACCAAAGGCTGCCACTGGCGTACCCTCCGTCAAGAATTATTGGTAAACGACGCACCTCTCCCGGGGGTCGTATAGTGCGTCTTACAACTGATAGGTGTATTACTTTCTGCTTATTTTGATATACAATTATATATATATATAATTATATATATTCTATTAAATATTAATTTAATTTAAGTGTCCAGGAACTTCTTTTGACGAGTGTATTTGCATTTACTTTGCGAGCAATCACTTCCCTTTTCCTTAATACCAGTGAGAAATATGCATATACATATATATTCATCGGTGTTAAATGGTGTTAAATTAATGCATCTAAATCTAAATGCTGATGATACCACACTCATATGCAGCAGCCGAAAAGAACTCATGGACCGTCTACAAAGGGTAAAAGGAGCAAGTAAGAAGAAAGGTCTTCTGCTCAACACTAAAAAGACAAAAATAATGGTAATGGACAAAGAGGACACAGGCTGACAGGGGCTGACTTCTCACTAGATAAACAGAAGATAGAAGTTGTACAACAGTTCGAGTACCTAGGATCTCTTATCAACACCAAGAGTGACAGTTCAACGGAGATCAAACGTAGACTGGCAATAGCTCGCAAGACATTACAAGATATGTCAACTATCTGGAAGAGCAAAGGGCTATCAATGAATCTCAAGGTACGCTTCCTGAAAGCAACCATCTTCTCCATCGCCACATTATGGAAGTGAGTCATGGGCAAATGACAAAGAATGACAGGAAACCGTAGTTGATGCATTTGAGATGTGGTGATATAGGCGACTCCTACGAGTTTCATGGAGGGAGAAGAGAAGCAATCACTGGGTATTGGAAAAGGTTAGAACAAAGCTCACACTAAGGAGGGACATCAACATCAGAAAGCTGCGCTACTTTGGTCATATTACCAGGAGAGATAACAGTGTCGAGAAATTAATTCTGCAAGGTGCAGTAGAAGGTAGTCGTGGCAGAGGACGCCCTATAACATCATGGACTGATGACATTAAAAGGATCACTGGTTTAAGTACATGTACGATAGAAGCAACACGACGTGCATCAAACCGAACCAAATGGCGAGTTCTTGTGAAGGCCACAGCAGCACCACCTGGTGCCATCTGACATAGAGAGAAATCTAAATCTAAATCAATACTCAAAAAAATTGCTAAAAGCAACATCTAATTGAGTAAAACAAAATGGCGAATGATGAGACAGACCAAATGAACTTAATCTACGTTACATGCTTATTTACACCGGTTTTGAAACTTTCAATGGTTTGGGAATCTAAGACGGAGGAAGGGAGGTTGTTCCAATCTGTTTTCACCCTGCTGTGTATAATATTTCTGTGCTTCATATTGAAATAAAATGTATACCGTCCAAGCCTATAAAATTGGCTTACCGCCAAGATTTCTGAACCATCTTATTGATCAAATACTCATTTTGATATATACACATCTTTAGAGGCTTTGACTAGTCGGAATTTCTTTGGGTGATATTGTCTAGTAATCGTTGTAGTTTGACGTTGGATATGTTCTGGAATTGGGATTGCTATATCATTTGCATGAATTTTATACATGATTGATAGACGGATGTTCCTTCGTCGTTCTTGCAAATTCGACCAATTCAAATCACTTAGTATGATAGTTACGGTACCATCTGATCTACTATAATTACATGCTACAAACCGAGCCGCTCTGCGCTGTACCATTTCAATTTTTTGAACGTCGTACGTGATCACGTTGAAACCATCTCTTTAAAATTGCTAAATGCATTGTATCCTGTCTTTGGATTTTCAATTTGCAATGTTACAAAAGTACATCTTTACAAATAATTGATCATATAATTACAACGGTTATTTATATACTCTACTCACCAATTTCTTGGCATATACAATTATGAAAAAGGACGACGAAGAAACGATCACATCTTACATCTCCTCCACTCTATCCTCGGCTTCCTGTTGACCTGGCAATTTAAGTAACTGCACAAATATAATCATCTCTACCTGTCGAGATACTACACTTGATTAACTCGATACAAAATGATACAAAATGCTCAACTTCTTTTTGGAATTATGCCGATCTCGGACAAAGGATGTGTTACTGAATTTTGATACGTCTGCTTTTCGTCGTAGCAAAGGATGGTATCATTACATTTAAAAATCGCGCCAATCTTAAAGCTGTGATATTGATACGCGGTACTAAGACCTAATTACGACAACAAGATAAAATAGTGCGATTAAAGTACCGTAAATGTCAGTGCGATATTAAAAAGTAAAAGATTATTCTCTAATCGATTTTACGTGACAATATGTATAATTATACCAGTACTTATATAAATCCGTATTCTATCGTCTTGATGTCTTACATAATCATTATTCACAGATGTACATTATAATCGTTACTGATCTGTTATTGTAATTTTGTTCATGCCGTTGCCAACATACACCCGAGTTATTTGCATTATAGCTAATGATTTTATTTAGGTGGCCAGTACTTCCCGAGCTCTGCTCTGATTTGGTCAACCTACCATAGTATATTAATTGTATTGTCATTGTATGTATCTCATTTGTGGTAAATAAACTGAACTGAACTGAACTGAAAATATCCTCAGAATCCTACCAACATTTTGCAAACATATTTGTTTTTAAACTTGGCCCAAAAAGTCCCAAGATTTTCGCTATTCCCTGTCCAAAATGAATATTCTTTTCACCCTGCTGTGTATAATATTTCTGTGCTTCATATTGAAATAAAATGTATACCGTCCAAGCCTATAAAATTGGCTTACCGCCAAGATTTCTGAACCATCTTATTGATCAAATACTCATTTTGATATAAACAAAGCCCCTAAGTTGCTTGAAAAGAGCTTATCACTCAATTAGCGTGGAGACAATGGTGTGACAGCAGCAGACAGCCGTTTATTGAAATCATAACAAGGACCACTTCATTTTTGGAAGGGGGTTGCCAAATTGGTAGTCTTTTTGGGCTACTTTATGAAGCCGCTATATTAGGCTACTTTTAAAGCATGTTTATATGCCACTGCTCTCTTTTAAAGACAAATTGAGGGCTTTGTTTGTCATGAATTGGGCCCGGAATTGGGAAGGCTAGAAAGAAATCAGCTGAGCAGTGAAATGTAATCAACTTTTATCGACTATCTTAGCCAGCCAACCAATGTACATGGTTGTGGAGTGGAGAGGCATGAGAACAGGGAAAATGGATAAGCTCTATATGGTGGGAGAAGTGATAATTGACTGTATAATTGAGTATACAATACTGTAAATAGTATGTTAACAAAATAATTGTTGAATGTCAACCAAAAAAAATTATAGTAATTATATACAATGCATTTTTTGTTCCGGACATGCGGTTTTAGTAGACATGGACAATGGACATTCTCCTCATAGTCTCATAGTCATTAGGCTAATGTAAATAAAATCAAAATAGATTAGGATTTTAAATACTAACAAGATTAATTAATTTGAAAATATTTAATACATTTCATTGATTTGAAAATAATGATTTTAAATTTAGCCGGGAAATTTAGACACTTTATGAAGCTAGCTAAAGACTCATCATACCTGCAGCCATTCACCAGCATAGCAGTGGGTAGGCATGCATGCAATGTGATATGCCTATTTCCATGGATACTAAACTGCATGTGTATGAATGATCGCCCCTACTGGTTGTAGTGGAGTGGCCCATAGCATGACCACATATATTGTGTAATGTGGTGTCTAGTTAGTAACATTTGACCTTGTTCCAAAAGTGTGCTCTAAACAAGAGCTCAAGGGGTAAGTTTCCCAAACACACTGCTGTAAAGCCTGCCCTCTATATAGCCGACTCTGGTACCTTAAGCCAGGTTTTACATCGTAACTGTTGACAAAACCTGGGTTATTTGTGAAACTTTTTTCTTTCTTTTCTTATTTGTATAATAGTTGGACGAATAGCCACAGCCTATCTGAAATGTGACAATTTGCTTGCATACGCTTGTGTTGTGTGTATTTTGATGGAAATCCAGCATCACCATTTCTAGCTGTATTCCAATCATTTTTGCCGAATAGAAATACTTACGACCGTATTCTGGTACTAAACCGTGTTTAACTTCGTACGAGAATACGGGCCTTATCGTTTATTGCTGGATATGCCTTTTTTTATCACCAGGGCTCAAATTTTGATGGCACCCAATTCCAAGGCCACTGAACAAACTTGACGGGGCACTAAGGCCAACATATGGTCAAGAATACTTTGAAAGTTAACAGCGGTCTTGGGCACCAAGGCAAAACCTCAAAGGGGAACGGCAATAGCCTCGTTGGCCTTGGGGCCCGTTTGATACCAGGACGTGGACTCGATGCTACATCGAGTCCATTTCCGAGCATAATGAGAATGCGTTCAGACCACACCTAGGACCTAGTACCAAATCAGCTAATGAGAACGCGTTTACATTATCGTATGTGGACTCGTACCACTTGTTCCACATTAACAATCATGTTGCGCTGCGTCGCCGTCAGTCGCACGCTTGAAAATGCAATTTCACCCAGACAAATGTCATGCACGCAGTAAGTACGCAAGGCGCACTCACTTAAACTTGTAAACAAGTAACATCCGGGTAAGTGGACTTGATACCACATCGGTATTTTATCGCACAATGAGAAAGCAACATCAATGTTACGCATGTAGACTTGCACCTAGGTAGGGTAAAGTCACCAGTTTTCGGTCAGCGCTTATTTTCGGTCACTTCGCCCAAATCGTGTAATTGAAAGGACCTCGTCGTTATAAACTGACGGCTAAAAAAACGCCGCATAGTCGATCCCCGGTATTGCTTTTAAAATGGCGACGACCTATGCAATAACACGATTTTGGCCAAGTGACCGAAAAATAGGGTCTGACCGAAAACTGGCAACTTTACCCTATGAGTTCACACAGTGAGAACATGCTCTTAGTGACTTTTGAACCCTGCTTATAACCACCAATTACCAATTATTGATAGTGACGGAATACATGCAACACTTATGATTTATTACCGGCGAAATGTCAAATCACCGGTCCAAAAGTGTTAAGGGAGTGGGAACATAATGTTATTGATAGTGACGGAATACATGCAACACTTAGATGATTTATTACCGGCAAAATGTCAAATCACCGGTTCAAAAGTGTTAAGGGAGTGGGAACATAATGTTATTGGTGTAGGTAAATTAATAATTGAACGAACAACACGAACACAGTAAAAAGATGATCGCGCCCGAAATTATCACGCAAATGGTTGTGCGCGCTTCACGCAATGTACGCGATACGCTGCTTAGTTGTGTTCGTTCAATTATTAATTTACCTATAGCAAATATGGTTATCCCCCTGGGGACTACTCTTACAGTCTCTCTGATTGGTACATTGCGTGATCTAACCCTCTGAGTAACCAATCAAAATAGTGCTTATATGATAAAATCAATACAAGACATACTACTCTTTCCTTTTTCATGTAATGCCTTTTAATATAATCCCTGACAATGTAATAACTGGTGACAAAATATCATCTAAATAACAATTACAATTATAGACTAAATAAAGATGGTCTTATTATGCTGAGCATACATTTAAGGTGGAATAATCGTGTCAATGAGTTGTGAAAGGCATAGCTACTGGTGTAAGATACTGTGAGATGCCATAGGGCGGCCCTATCATCAAGGTTGGCAAATATGGTTATAGTAGTAATGATCCATTCAATGGTTGTTGAAGAAATCATGATCAAAATGTCAAAATTGTTTTATTTAATTACCAAATTTAGAATCACCTTGAGAAATGCATTGAAGGTAAGTGCAAACATGCCTAGTATAGGTTCAGTAATCCTTGGGCTAGACTTCGAAACTTTGGAAAGATTTCTGAAAAATCTGTTTTGTATATTGGTAAAACTAATAACATCCCATGGAAAAATGGATTTCCTACAACTGTTTTTGTTATGCCTGGTTACTTCAAACATTGTAACTTAAAAGTATCGACTCAAAGTGTATGAATAAGTTGTCAAATTGCCAGGACGAGATATGCATGTTTAATATTATATCTTAGATAGCAGCTTGTAGACTGATAATGATATTGGGTTCAATCATGATTTTAGGAATAATTTAGATACCTTTTTCATAAGGTTTGAAAAAGGTATCTAAATTACCTTTATATCTTAGATGTTTTATACCAATTACTGAATTTAAATGAGCTAACATAAAATCACTTGGTAAAGAACTGTTTGTGTTTGGCGTGTTTGGAATCACCATGTTTGCCAACCTTTTAATAGTAACCTAGTATTATACTTCTGACAAAAAGGTATTGTAAAAATAATATATAGACTCGGATGAACTGGCATGAATGAAATTAACCCCATGGGCACTATCGGCCTATCTTACAGTGGTTCTGATTGGTTTATTGCAAGATAAACTCATTTGAATAGCCAATTAAAATGCAGCTTATAAACAATTTCACTCCAATCTTTATCAGGGATACAACTATTCTAACACTGTCTCTGATTGGTGCAATAAATGATGTATCTATCTTTCTGACCAATCGGCCGGTAGTTCTCAGGGGGTTAACAAAGAATTTAAAAACACACGGTCTCGAACCTGGTCCCTCTCGCTATCGCGGTGAAGGGTAACCCACTAGACCATATAGACAGTGTTTATGCTGGCATCAGAATGATGAGTGCTAATGTAAACAAAGTTATATACAGTCCTCAAAATAAGTAACTGACCAGGTAATAAATATACTCTTATTACTCCAAAATTATAGCTCCTACATAAGTTGTAAGGAAATCTCTTCTCTTCAATTTGAGACATTGTTCATGAAGATCGGTTAATAATTGAGAACACTACATTGATAAGGATAGATCAAAGTGCAGCTTACATTTTCATACTTGGGTTTTGAACACGCAGGACCTTGTGACAGGTATGTGTATGGGCTGCATTGATCAATTGAAGCATCCCCAATCCTCATCTTACTATCAACCCGTGAGTTATCGCTACCAGTTAATCAATAATGTGCCTGTAGCTATTCGGAGGCTGATCTGCATGTCGACGAACAAAATGTTAAAATGAAAAACTGACTTTGTTTGGGTTTTGGGCACATAACTGAGTGAATATTCATTCAATTTTCACATGTAATATCTCAAATTGAAGAAAAGAGATTTCCTTACAACTTTATAAATTAAAATTCTTACGTAAGAGCTATAGTTTTGGAGTTGAGAGCATATTAATTACCTGGTCAGTTACTTATTTTGAGGACTGTATAAAACATTGTCATGAGAAAAGAATTTGAATGTACTTTTCTGCTCCTTGACACTTTCCACACGGCAGACGTTTGCAGACGACAGTTCAAAAATTTCACAAAATGTTTCAAAAATGTAAAAATTATTGAATTTCATCACCATCTTTGGAATCACCATGAGACAGACATGCATTACAATAGTACAAACATGCCTAGTATTGATTCAGTAATCTTTCAGATTGACTTTGAAAGTTGGGAAAGGTTTCTGAAGAATCTGTTGTGTAAATATGACCCAACATGAATGCAGCAGTAGATAATTTGATTTAAGAGCACAAATGTGGGACACGGTCAAAATAAATCAAATTCATAAAGGTCTTATTCTAATTTGATTTAAGAGCACAAATGTGGGACACGGTCAAAATAAGTCAAATTCAGAAAAAGTCTTATTTCTGATCTTTGATAAATCTTGTATCTAACCAATGACTCAAATTCATGAAAATAATGAGTTAAAATACATTTTGAGGTATTTAACCGGGTGGCACAAGCGCACTGCATCTTAGTAATTTGTAGTAGGCCCTACTGTACTCAAGAGTGTTAGGATTAACTTAACATATACATATTATCATGATAACAATAACTCAATATTTATATTTCCCTCGTTGTAACTCATTTACTCGCGTTGGGTCACATGGTAAAACTAAAAGTTGTGTAGAAAGTGGTAATCTAACAGAAATTTGGTCAATCAAATAAATACAAATGAAATGGTTGTGCTTTTGAAACCATCCTTGAACCCCATAAGCATGTTTATACCACGAAAGTTCAACACCTCAGATTGAGATATGCTGCTGAAAGCCAACAGTTTTTCAGCGATAAATATCAATCAATTTTGACTTACTCTGCACATGAGACACATGTATATAATGTTTTACACAATTCCAAGTACAAACATGCTCTCAGTAAATGAAATTTTTGCATAGTTATTACAAACTTAGCTTATTATAATTCATACTTAGTAACTTAGAAATAATTTACGATTTGAAAATCAATCAAAGTGTTCTGACATTGTTATAAAAAACAGCATTGATTTTTTAAAGATATATGATATGTAATATTGTATGGTGATATCTGTGCTTTAATCATGTGGCAATGGCATCCATGTGATGTTACCCATGCTTTAATCATGTGATATACATGTGATACCAATGCTTTGTCCATGCTTTGTCCATGTGATACCCATGCTTTAATCATGTGATATACATGTAATACCAATGCTTTGTCCATGTGGTGTCCATGTGTTACACATGCTCTAATCATGTGATATACATGTGATACCCATGCTCTTTCCATGTTTTACCTATGCTTTAATCATGTGATGTACATGTGATACCCATGCTTTGTCCATGTGATACCCATGCTTTAATCATGTGATATACATGTAATACCAATGCTCTGTCCATGTGGTGTCCATGTGTTACACATGCTCTAATCATGTGATATACATGTGATACCCATGCTCTTTCCATGTTTTACCTATGCTTTAATCATGTGATGTACATGTGATACCCATGCTTTGTCCATGTGATACCCATGCTTTAATCATGTGATATACATGTAATACCAATGCTCTGTCCATGTGGTGTCCATGTGTTACACATGCTCTAATCATGTGATATACATGTGATACCCATGCTTTGTCCATGTGTTACCCATGCTTTAATCATGTGATATACATGTGATATACATGGGATACCTATGCTTTAATCATGTGATGTACATGTGATACCTATACTTTAATCATGTGATGTACATGTGATACCCATGCTATCGGATAACCATTTCCAAAAAGTAAGACACACTTTCCTTACTGTCATTACATATAGACCTAATAACCATATTCAGTTATGGAATTATCACTTTTTAACCCCCTGAGAACTACCGGCCGATTGGTCAGAAAGATATATACATCATTTATTGAGCCAATCAGAGACAGTGTTAGAATAACTGTACTGTATCCCTGATAAAGATTGGAGTGAAATATTTTACAAGCTGCATTTTAATTGGCTTTTCAAATGAGTATATCTTGCAATACATCAATCAGAACCACTGTAAGATAGGCCGGTAATGCCCATGGGGTTAAACAATTGATTGCTCTCGACTAGGTCATCAGAAACAGACTTCAACTGTTTTAGAACTACTGATGTAAGAAATAAGTGATATCGTACTGTCAAAACTAATGGACATCTATCTAAGATGTTGGCAGAAATGTAGCAACGCTATTTGGTGTCCATGTGATACCCATGCCATAACCTTGTGGTTTTAAAGTGACACCCATGATTTAATGTGATACCCATGTGATACCCATGTGCTGTTCATATGATTATTTAAGACTACGATAACCTTTAAAAAAAATTCATGTTTTTAAACAATTAAATTGATTGTTTTTAACAAAATTATCCACCATTTTTGCGGTCCATTTTGAAACGGAAAATAGCTGAATGTTATCACTAATATTTTGAAAGTTTAATGAACATTTGTGAGGAGCGATTTGTTAACTAACCGGCCAGGCCTAATCCGTATTGAATTGTATTGTGCTCTATTGAGGTAGTATTATCTCTATGAATAGCAAGGCATGAATATAATCTAATGGCTGATGAAGTATAGAGTGTCCCAGCAGAAAAAGGGCAGACTGAAACTTTCAAATATCGTATTTTGGGATTACGGTCCCAACTTTAACCTCTTGAGAGGGGGTCTTAGGTTAGTAGTTTACCCCCTCTCAACGACAAACCTAAGACCCTTGGATTTTTGGCGCCAAAATGGATTCAAGTGATCTCTCATCCTCTCTAACCAACTTATCCACTATCCTCGTGTATCTAAAACTGAATTTTAGGACATTTGAGAGGGGGTCTTAGTTTTTGGGTCTTAGGTTAGTAGTTTACCCCCTCTCAACGACAAACCTAAGACCCTTGGATTTTTGATGCCAAAATGGATTCAAATGATCTCTCATCCTCTCTCAACGACTTATCCACTATCCTCGTGTATCTAAAACTGAATTTTAGGACATTTGAGAGGGGGTCTTAGTTTTTGGGTCGTAGGTTATTAGCTTACCCCCTCTCAACGACAAACCTAAGACCCTTGGATTTTTGGCGCCAAAATGGATTCAAGTGATCTCTCATCCTCTCTAAACAACTTATCCACTATCCTCGTGTATCTAAAACTGAATTTTAGGACATTTGAGAGGGGGTCTTAGTTTTTGGGTCTTAGGTTAGTAGTTTACCCCCACTCAACATGCTCAACGACAAACCTAAGACCCTTGCATTTTTGGCGCCAAAATGGATTCAAATGATCTCTCATCCTCTCTAAACAACTTATCCACAGTTATATATGGTGGGAGGGTACCAAGGGTACCTGCTTTCGCACCGACAATTGCTCACTGAACATAACTTACAATGACTTAGTGTAAATGCTAACTAAGCAGTGGTTGGTGTTTTTTTTAAAAAGGAGGAAAAATCTAACAAAATGAAAGGTACTTCGTCCGACAATATCTCTGTCGTCGCGTGGCAAAACTTATTTTGTGTTGTTTGTCAAACAACATTGAATTTCGAGACTTGAAATTCTACTATATTTTGTCTATATCTCACAAATATATCAATGATCATTCTATGTCAACAGGGAAATGCGCCCTATTGAAACTCGATAAAAGCTTGCTCCATATCCGACATTTAAAATGATAAATTTCCAAACTAGGAAAGTATATCTTATTAAAATCTGACAACTAATTGTCTTGCTGAAAGTTGTATAGACCATGTGCTTTATTCCGTTTTGGACTAAAGGGCACTGCCCAAAAATCAACCACTGCTTAGTTAGCATTTACACTAAGTCATTGTAAGTTATGTTCAGTGAGCAATTGTCGGTCCGAAAGCAGGTACCCTTGGTACCCTCCCACCATATATAAGACAAAATATAGTAGAATTTCTAGTCTCGAAATTCAATGTTGTTTGACAAACAACACAAAATAAGTTTTGCCACGCGACGACAGAGATATTGTCGGGCGAAGTACCTTTCATTTGGTTTGATTTTTCCTCCTTTTTAAAAAAAAAATCAACCACTGCTTAGTTAGCATTTACACTAAGTCATTGTAAGTTATGTTCAGTGAGCAATTGTCGGTCCGAAAGCAGGTACCCTTGGTACCCTCCCACCATATATAATAGATATCCTCGTGTATCTAAAACTGAATTTAAGGACATTTGAGAGGGGGGGGTCTTAGTTTTTGGGTCTTAGGTTAGTAGTTTACCCCCTCTCAACGACAAACCTAAGATCCTTGGATTTTTGGCGCCAAAATAGATTCAAATTATCTCTCATCCTCTCTAAACAACTTATCCACTATCCTCGTGTATCTAAAACTGAATTTTAGGACATTTGAGAGGGGGTCTTAGTTTTTGGGTCTTAGGTTAGTAGTTTACCCCCTCTCAACGACAAACCTAAGACCCTTGGATTTTTGATGCCAAAATGGATTCAAATGATCTCTCATCCTCTCTAAACAACGTATCCACTATCCTTGTGTATATAAAACTGAATTGTAGGACATTTGAGAGGGGGTCTTAGTTTTTGGGTCTTAAGTTAGTAGTTTACCCCCCTCTCAACGACAAACCTAAGACCCTTGGATTTTTGGCGCCAAAATAGATTCAAATTATCTCTCATCCTCTCTAAACAACTTATCCACTATCCTCGTGTATCTAAAACTGAATTTTAGGACATTTGAGAGGGGGTCTTAGTTTTTGGGTCTTAGGTTAGTAGTTTACCCCCTCTCAACGACAAACCTAAGACCCTTGGATTTTTGGCGCCAAAATGGATTCAAATGATCTCGTATCCTATCTAAACAACGTATCCACTATCCTTGTGTATATAAAACTGAATTGTAGGACATTTGAGAGGGGGTCTTAGTTTTTGGGTCTTAAGTTAGTAGTTTACCCCCCTCTCAACGACAAACCTAAGACCCTTGGATTTTTGGCGCCAAAATGGATTCAAGTGATCTCTCATCCTCTCTAAACAACTTATCCACTATCCTCGTGTATCTAAAACTGAATTTTAGGACATTTCATACCAGCAAAATCCTCCTGTTGATAATTGTCGAACGCCTGAACAGGAAGTTGGAATATGAACAACCAGAAGAGCAAGCTGCGTACAGGAAAGGAAGAGGTACAAGAGACATGTTAGTATGTTTACAAATTCTGATGGAGAAAGTAATTGCCATTGATCAACAAGTATTCATTATGTTCATAGACTACTCCAAGGCTTTTGATTCAGTAAGTCATTGCAAACTTTTTGAGGCATTTCTGGAAATGGGCTTCCCCAAGCATCTCGTCGCACTCTTGAAATCTCTGTATGTGAACCATAGAGCTACAATAAGATGGAATGGTGAACAGACAAAGGAATTTGATATTGGAAAAGGAGCAAGACAAGGATGCATAATATCACCACATCTTTTTATCACCTACACCGAGAAGGGCATGCGAGAGGCAGAGGTCTCAGAATATGGAATTAAAGTAGGGGGAACACATATTTCAAACTTACGATATGCTGACGACACCGCACTTATTGCCAATTCAAAGGAGGAAATTGTACACCTAACCAACAGTGTGAATGATGTAGGAAAGAAGCTGAACTTGAGGCTAAATGTCAAGAAGACCAAGTTACTTGTCGCTGGAGGTGATCCTGAAGAACATCATACCATCATGATCGACGGTGAGAGAGTTGAACATGTAGATCACTTCAAGTATCTTGGATCTACAAAGAGAGCTGATGCCAACTGCTCAAACGACATCAAATCAAGGATTGCCATTGCCAAGAAAAGAATGATAAACCTAGTAGTTTACCCCCTCTCAACGACAAACCTAAGACCCTTGGATTTTTGGCGCCAAAATGGATTCAAATGATCTCTCATCCTCTCTAAACAACTTATCCACTATCCTCGTGTATCTAAAACTGAATTTTAGGACATTTGAGAGGGGGTCTTAGTTTTTGGGTCTTAGGTTAGTAGTTTAACCCCTCTCAACTACAAACCTAAGACCCTTGGATTTTTGGCGCCAAAATGGATTCAAGTGATCTCTCATCCTCTCTAAACAATTTATCCACTATCCTCGTGTATCTAAAACTGAATTTTAGGACATTTGAGAGGGGGTCTTAGTTTTTGGGTCTTAGGTTAGTAGTTTACCCCCTCTCAATGACAAACCTAAGACCCTTGGATTTTTGATGCCAAAATGGATTCAAATGATCTCTGATCCTCTCTCAACGACTTATCCACTATCCTCGTGTATCTAAAACTGAATTTTAGGACATTTGAGAGGGGGTCTTAGTTTTTGGGTCTTAGGTTAGGCCTAGTAGCTTACCCCCTCTCAACGACAAACCTAAGACCCTTGGATTTTTGGCGCCAAAATGGATTCAAGTGATCTCTCATCCTCTCTAAACAACTTATCCACTGTCCTCGTGTATCTAAAACTGAATTTTAGGACATTTGAGAGGGGGTCTTAGTTTTGGGGTCTTAGGTTAGTAGTTTACCCCCTCTCAACGACAAACCTAAGACCCTTGGATTTTTGGCGCCAAAATGGATTCAAATAATCTCTCATCCTCTCTAAACAACTTATCCACTATCCTCGTGTATCTAAAACTGAATTTTAGGACATTTGAGAGGGGGTCTTAGTTTTTGGGTCTTAGGTTAGTAGTTTACCCCCTCTCAACGACAAACCTAAGACCCTTGGATTTTTGGCGCCAAAATGGATTCAAATGATCTCGTATCCTATCTGAACAACGTATCCACTATCCTTGTGTATATAAAACTGAATTGTAGGACATTTGAGAGGGGGGTCTTAGTTTTTGGGTCTTAAGTTAGTGGTTTACCCCCCTCTCAACGACAAACCTAAGACCCTTGGATTTTTGGCGCCAAAATGGATTCAAGTGATCTCTCATCCTCTCTAAACAACTTATCCACTATCCTCGTGTATCTAAAACTGAATTTTAGGACATTTCATACCAGCAAAATCCTCCTGTTGATAATTGTCGAACGCTTGAACAGGAAGTTGGAATATGAACAACCAGAAGAGCAAGCTGCGTACAGGAAAGGAAGAGGTACAAGAGACATGCTAGTATGTTTACAAATTCTGATGGAGAAAGTAATTGCCATTGATCAACAAGTATTCATTATGTTCATAGACTACTCCAAGGCTTTTGATTCAGTAAGTCATTGCAAACTTTTTGAGGCATTTCTGGAAATGGGCTTCCCCAAGCATCTCGTCGCACTCTTGAAATCTCTGTATGTGAACCATAGAGCTACAATAAGATGGAATGGTGAACAGACAAAGGAATTTGATATTGGAAAAGGAGCAAGACAAGGATGCATAATATCACCACATCTTTTTGTCACCTACACCGAGAAGGGCATGCGAGAGGCAGAGGTCTCAGAATATGGAATTAAAGTAGGGGGAACACATATTTCAAACTTACGATATGCTGACGACACCGCACTTATTGCCAATTCAAAGGAGGAAATTGTACACCTAACCAACAGTGTGAATGATGTAGGAAAGGAGCTGAACTTGAGGCTAAATGTCAAGAAGACCAAGTTACTTGTCGCTGGAGGTGATCCTGAAGAACATCATACCATCATGATCGACGGTGAGAGAGTTGAACATGTAGATCACTTCAAGTATCTTGGATCTACAAAGAGAGCTGATGCCAACTGCTCAAACGACATCAAATCAAGGATTGTCATTGCCAAGAAAAGAATGATAAACCTAGTAGTTTACCCCCTCTCAACGACAAACCTAAGACCCTTGGATTTTTGGCGCCAAAATGGATTCAAATGATCTCGTATCCTCTCTAAACAACTTATCCACTATCCTCGTGTATCTAAAACTGAATTTTAGGACATTTGAGAGGGGGTCTTAGTTTTTGGGTCTTAGGTTAGTAGTTTACCCCCTTTCAACGACAAACCTAAGACCCTTGGATTTTTGGCGCCAAAATGGATTCAAGTGATCTCTCATCCTCTCTAAACAACTTATCCACTATCCTCGTGTATCTAAAACTGAATTTTAGGACATTTGAGAGGGGGGTCTTAGTTTTTGGGTCTTAGGTTTTGGGTCTTAGTTTTTGGGTCTTAGGTTTTGGGTCTTGGGTCTTAGGTCTTAGGTCTTAGGTTAGTAGACACCCCTTATAAAAAGAGTTCCCCAATAGTAAATTTGTGTGCATT
This sequence comes from Ophiura sarsii, assembly GCA_035610835.1. NCBI lineage: Eukaryota > Metazoa > Echinodermata > Ophiuroidea > Amphilepidida > Ophiuridae > Ophiura > Ophiura sarsii. Next base: position 1,862,379 of record CM069457.1, read on the forward strand.
CTTTTTTGGTGATTATTGAATACTTCCTTAGTATTTTAAAACAAAAAACCAGGTTATAGAAGCAGTGTCCGGGTTTCACAAAATCAAGTGTAATATCCCGACTGATCTAATATTTTCGAGTACAGCGACATGGTTCGTACAACGGGAGAAAATGATATTGATAGCGGTCAGAGATTCGAAGCCATCTATAACAAATCAAGATTTCCTATTTACAAATTACAACAGAAGCATAAATTTGTGAAATGATGGAATTTTGAGCTCGAATTATTACAGTTACTAATTAATCATACATTTTTGGTGCCAACAACGTTTTGGTTATTCGCCGGATGATCAGCAAGGATCAAAACTGGTTATCCGCCGGTACATTTGGTCATTTCGGATTACCCCTATTTCGAATGCTGGTACCAGAAATACAACGCCGCCACCCTTTTTGGGTGGTCAGTTCAAAACACATGGCCATATGGTTTGCTTGGTTTCTCTTTAGTGTTAATTCTTTCATGTCTGGTCTTATTACTTGAATGAGAGAAACTCTTGTACCAGTATGAGCATGGGTATGGCTTCTTTTTGGTATGAATCCTTTCATGGCTATAGTCTGTTTCACTGGAACAACAACAGTTCTTGTCACAGTGTGAACATCGGTACGTTTTTTCTCTGGTAAATGAACGCTTTCATGTACGGTAGTCTTGATAATCAACTGAGTAAAACAGTATGAACATTGATATGGTTTCTCTTTGGTATGAACCATTTCATGCCTAGTCTTATGACATGATCTAGAGAAACTCTGTGCACAGTATGAACATTGGTAGGGTTTCTCTTTCGTATGAATTCTTTCATGTTTGATTTTGCTACTTGATCGAGTGAAACTCATGTCACAGTAAGGGAGCGTTCATAAATACTTTGTTGGGGGGCTGGATAATTATAGGGGGGGCCCAAAAAGTTTTGATACTCTGCAAAGGGGGGGGTCAAAAAAGTTTTTGAAAACCCCAACAGAGGGGGGGCGGTCAAAAAAGTTTAAAACACTTATTAGTTTCCAAATTTTTTCTGGGGGCTTCGCCCCCAAACCCCTGCTTTACCTATGTGCATATTATTTACGGAAATTTCATAATTCAATGTAACATAGCTAATGTCTACGGGCCAATTTTCATGTACTAGCCTAGATAAAAAAGATTGAAGGGCAAATTCATGTCAATAGCAAAAACATATTTAAAGCCAGGATATATAATTGGAGGGAGCATCCTAATTGGTTTCAAAAACAGAGATCCGTGCATAAATGTGTGAAGTTATTCAGTGGATTAGAGACCATGGCACTAAACAAAAGACACCTGCAATTGAAGTGGGAGTTCTGATTCACTCTAGATTCTACAACCAGCCCTTCTAGATGTGATGCGTCCATCAAAAATAGAATATGATACATGGTCAAAAGAAAATCCCATAAAAGATATCATATCTATGTTATCAGAACTTGATAACAATGAACAGGGACAAGAAAGTTTCAGGTGCATGCAGTAATACAGTGGGGGTCAGAACAGTTTGTGGCATGGCGAGAGGGGGGGGGGGTCAAAAGAGTTTGTGGCATGGCGAGAGGGGAGGGGGTCAAAAAAGTTTTGATATACCAAAAAAAAAAGAATATCCAGCCACCCACAAAAGAATTTATGAACGGTCCCTAAGAACACTGATATGATTTCTCTTTGGTATGAACCTTTTCTTTGCCTAGTCTTATGACATGATCTAGAGAAACTCTGTGCACAGTATGAACATTGGTATGGTTTCTCTTTCGTATGAATTCTTTCATGTTTGATTTTGCTACTTGATTGAGTGAAACTCTTATCACAGTATGAACTTTGGAAGGGTTTCTCTTTCGTACGAATTCTTTCATGTTTGATTTTACTACTTGATTGAGTGAAACTCTTGTCCCAGTAAGAGCATTGATATGGTTTCTCTTTGGTATGAACCCTTTCATGCCTAGTCTTGTTAATCAACTGAGTAAAACTCTTGTCACAATATGAACATTGGTATGGTTTCTCTTTAGTATGAATCCTTTCATGGGTGATCTTATGACCTAATTGAGAGAAAGTCTTGTCACAGTGTGAACATTGGTATGGTTTATTATTAGTATGAGTCCTTTCATATTGTATGGTCTTATATCAGCCCGAACGAGAAAGGTTCATTTCACAGTATGAACATTGGTGTTTTTCTCTTTCGTATGAATCCTTTCATGTTGGACTTTGTTACTTGATTGAGAGAAACTCTTGTCACAGTATGAACATTTGTATGGTTTCTCTTTGGTATGAACCCTTTCATGAATAATCTTATGACATGATCTAGAGAAACTCTGTTCACAGTATGAACATTGGTAGGGTTTCTCTTTCGTATGAATTCTTTCATGTTTGACTTTGCTACTTGATTCAGTGAAACTCTTGTCACAGTAAGAATATTGGTATGGTTTCTCTTTCGTATAAATCCGCTCATGGCTAGTCTTATTACTTGATTAAGAGAAACCCTTGTCACGGTATGAACATTGGTTTCTCTTTGGTATGACTCCTTTCATTATGGTTTCTCCTTGGTATGAATCCGCTCATGGCTAGTCTTATTACTCGATTGAGAGAAAGTCTTGTCACAGTATGAACATTGGTATGGTTTCTCTTTGGTATGAATCCTTTCATGGGTGGTCTTATGACCTGATTGAGAGAAAGTCTTGTCACAGTGTGAACATTGGTATGGTTTATTTTTAGTATGAGTCCTTTCATGACTGGTATTATCACCCGAACGAGAAAAGCTCATTTCACAGTACGAACATTGGTAGGGTTTTTCTTTCGTATGAATCCTCTCATGTTGGATTTTGCTACTTGATTGAGAGAAGCTCATGTCACAGTATGAACATTGATATGGGTTCTCTTTGGTATGAATCCTTTCATGAATAGTCTTATGACATGATCTAGAGAAACTCTTACCACAGTATGAACATTGGAAGGGTTTCTCTTTCGTATGAGTTCTTTCATGTTTGATTTTGGTACTTGATTGAGTGAAACTCTTGTCACAGTAAGAACATTGATATGGTTTCTCTTTGGTATGAATCATTTCATGCCTAGTCTTGCTAATCAACTGAGTAAAACTCTTGTCACAATATGAGCATGTGTAATGTTTCTCTTTAGTATGAATCCTTTCATGTATGATTTTATTACTTAAATGAGAGAAACTCTTACCACAGTATGAACATTGGAAGGCTTTCTCTTTCGTATGAATTCTTTCATGTTGGATTTTGCTACTTGATTGAGTGAAACTCATGTCACAGTAAGAACACTGATATGATTTCACTTTGGTATGAACCTTTTCATGCCTAGTCTTGTGAAACAACTGAGTAAAACTCCTGTCACAATATGAGCATTGGTATGGCTTCTCTTTAGTATGAATCCTTTCATGGGTGATCTTATTACTTGATTGAGAGAAAGTCTTGTCACAGAATGAACATTAGTATGGTTTCTTTTTGGTATGAATTCTTTCATGTCTGATTCTGCTACTTGATTGAGAGAAAGTTTTGTCACAGTATGAACATTGGTATGGTTTATTATTAGTATGAATCATTTCATGACTGGTCTTATCACCCGAACAATAAAAACTCATTTCACAGTATGAACATTGGTATGGTTTCTCTTTGGTATGAATCCTTTCATGGGTGGTCTTATGACCTGATTGAGAGAAAGTCTTGTTACAGTGTGAACATTGGTATGGTTTATTTTTAGTATGAGTCTTTTCATGACTGGTCTTATCACCCGAACGAGAAAAGCTCATTTCACAATATGAACATTGGAAGGCTTTCTCTTTCGTATGAATTCTTTCATGTTGGATTTTGCTACTTGATCGAGTAAAACTCATGTCACAGTAAGAACATTGATATGATTTCACTTTGGTATGAACCTTTTCATGCCTAGTCTTGTGAAACAACTGAGTAAAACTCTTGTCACAATATGAGCATTGGTATGGTTTCTCTTTAGTATGAATCCTTTCATGGGTGATCTTATTACTTGATTGAGAGAAAGTCTTGTCACAGAATGAACATTGGTATGGTTTCTTTTTGGTATGAATCATTTCATGACTGGTCTTATCATACAAACGAGAAAAGCTCATTTCACAGTATGAACATTTGTAGTTTTTTTCTTTCGTATGAATCCTCTCATGGTGGATTTTACTACTTGATTGAGAGAAGCTCGTGTCACAGTAAGAACATTGATATGGTTTCTCCATGGTATGAACCCTTTCATGAATAGTCTTATGATATGATCTAGAGAAACTCTGTTCACAGTATGAACATTGGTAGGGTTTTTCTTTCGTATGAATCTTTTCATGTATGGTCTTATCAACCGAACGAGAAAAGCTCATTTCACAGTATGAACATTGGTGTGTTTTTTCTTTCATATGAATCCTCTCATGGCTACATGTAGTCTTATTACTTGATTGAGAGAAGCTCATGTCACAGTAAGAACATTGATATGGTTTCTCTTTGGTATGAATCCTTTCATGAATAGTCTTGTTAATCAACTGAGTAAAACGCTTGTCACAATATGAACATGTGTATGGTTTCTCTTTAGTATGAATCCGTTCATGTCTGATTTTGGTACTTAAATGAGAGAAACTCTTATCACAGTATGAACAATGGTATGGTTTCGCTTTAGTATGAATCCTTTCATGGGTGATCTTATGACTTACATGAGAGAAACTCTTGTCACAGTATGAACATTGGTATGGTTTCTCTTTGGTATGAATCCTTTCTTGTCTGTTCTTTTCATCTGGAATAGAGAAATTCGTATCACAGTTTTTAGCCCATAGTGTTGTATTCCTGCTGTGGTGATCAAAACGCTTCTTTAGCGTAAATGAACACCAATGCATTCCATGATGACGCACATGTTTTTGATATCGGTCAAATTGATCAAACACCGCATGCTTGCAATACCTGCACACAAACGGCAAGACATGATCGCTCATTTGGTTTCCATGACTTGATGATTGCAACATAATCTACAAAATACAAAAATAAATGGATTATTAATAGTTTAACCGCGGTATGAACACAAAGAATGCTCCTTCATACACAATATGATTGGCGATTGTATGGACAATTACTTAAACATTACAGCGTCTTTAAGCAGGACCAGTGTGCTTCACTTCCATCACATGACGGGTCACATGACCACTGACTCCTGGAATTTTTCGTAAAAAAGGTTGCCCCCAATTTTTTCCCAGTCAGTCACCTCGTGAATGTCAACAATTTGTTGACTGTTGTGCTTTTTGTACTCCGAAATTTTCTTTCTTTTTTTCTTTCCCTTTCTTCTTTTCTTTCTTTCCCCTTTTTTCTCCTTTTCCTTTTTCTTTTTCCTCCCTTTTTCCTTTCTCTCTCTCTTTTCTTTCCCTTTCCCCCTTCTTTTCCTCTTTTCCCTTCCCCCCATTTTCCTGGTGGGTAGGTTTGAATTTCCTGCTGAGCACCTTCAGGGGGGCACTGTGCCCCCCCCCCCCCCCCCCCCGGCTGTTACGCCACTGACAGGGTTTCTATGGGGTTTCTATCTTCTATCTAAACAAGGTAAATATGTTGAATTTTCTGTTGTTGAGAAATCTCTTTTCGCCCCTATCGGATTTTATTTCAATTGCCGACAGTGGCGTAACAGCCGGGGGAGGGGCAGGGGGGCACAGTGCCCCCCCCCCCCCCCTGAAGGTGCTCAGCACTGGAAATTCAAACCTACCCACCAGGAAAAATCTGGGGAAGTAAAAAGAGGAAAAGAAGGGGGAAAGGGAAAGAAAAGAGAGAAAGGAAAAAGGGAGGAAAAAGAAAAAGGAAAAGGAGAAAAAAAGGTTAAAGAAAGAAAAGAAGAAATGTAAAGAAAGAAAGAGCTTTTTGTACTGCGAAATTGTGTGACCGTGCGAAATTTTATGACCGTGCGAAATTTTGTGACCGTGCGAAAATGTTTGACCGTGCGAAATGTTTTGACCCTACCTCCCCCCCCCACCCCCCCCCCCCCCCACACCCCCCCCCCCCCCCCCCCCCACACACACACACACACCCACCCCCACACACACCCACACACACTTACGTGACGAGGTGACTGACTGGGAAAAAATTTGGGGCAACCTTTTACGAAAAATTCAGGGGCGGAATATTCTAACCAGGATTTTTTTGGCAGTGTCCCCTGACAACCAACCTCTGTTACGCCCCTGATTGCCGAGGATTAAATCAATTTATATAACCTATTGGCTTGCAACTAAAACTCGGTTCGATAACATTTCGTATCGTATATAAAATTCTATCATATTTCGATCCATCTCGATTCCTTTCGATTCCTTTTGATCCATCGTTCGTCATTTTGTATGCCCCCCGTAACAAAAGCGATCCTTACACCCCCGGCCCTACAGCAGGGCTGTCAACTTTTGGGATTTCCTGGGAGGGAGAGAGAGATACAGACTCCAGAAAAATCATAAAACATGACATTAGCGATGAGGTTTGCCTCAAATCTGCACGAAAATTGCATGGGCTAAAGCGCACATGTACCGACGGAACTTTGTAGAAAGGTGTTGATACCCCGGTTGATACACATTTTAATTGAGGTAATTTTGTTGAGGCGGGAGATTTTATATGCTACGCGGGAGTGCGGGAGAAAGAGTGTCTATGCGGGAGACTCCCGCCTATTAAATGCGGAGAGTTGACAGCCCTGCCCTACTGTGGTACTCCCCAGGCGATTGAATCTCACAATCTGTGCATTGTTTCGATTTGGCCCATAGCATAGCGCACTCTATAACAGTTGCGACACGCGATTAAGCAATCATAGTTGGGGCTGTTAGGGCATCACAGGGGAGGTTTGGTTCACATTCGTCTAAAAGCACCAAATTTGGCCCATATGTTGCTCATACCATACTCTTTTGAATTTTTGATGGATGCCAAAATTGGAGCCTTTGGGAACGGCCATATTGGCCAATTCCAATATGGCCGCCATACTGGGGAATCAAAAATTCAAATTGCTTCAATTTAGCTGAAAATTGTTTGTCTAAGCACCAGGACCACTTCCGATGTGTGGTTACTGAGATATTGAGCAAAACGTGAAAAGGTCGTTGACCTTTGATTTTGGGCGTATAGGCGTATGATAGGGATTGTGACCTTTCGACCCTTTTGGCACAAAAACGACTCCAGGTGGTAACAATTACCATTTATTGAACCATTGTGATCTGACGAACAATTTAACAAAATCGGAGCATGTTCAAATGTTGACCCCCAAAAGCAAAGGTCAACGACCTTTTCACGTTTTGCTCAATATCTCAGTAACCACACATCAGACAAACAATTTGGTATGCTTGTCAGCTTAATTGAAGCAATTTCAATTTTTTATCCTCCAGTATGGCGGCCATATTGGAATTGGCCAATATGGCTGTCCCTCCCAGAAGGCTCCAATTTTGGCATCCATCAAAAATCAAAAGAGTATGGTATAAGCAACATATGGGTCCAATTTGGTGCTTTTAGAAGAATGTGAACCAAATAATCCCTTAGCCCCCCCCCCCCCCCCCCCAACTATTTGGAAATGATAGCGCGCCACCTATACCAGTTGCGACAAACTATTAAGGTCAAGAGAATCGGGGTTTTGTCTTTGGAGTTTCTTATCCCTTTATCCCTGTACTCCCACCCCATACCAAAGAAAATAACAGCCCCTAAATACCCATTGTAAAATAATACTCATCGACCTCACAGAGAGCAGAGACCTAGGATTCAGAGCTACTCTCGACGTTATTTCTATATTGAACCATCCCAAGTTCTAAAAAGCTTACCTTATGCATCGTCTACAGTAGTAAGAACATGTACATGTATGTCTTTGACTTGAGCATGAGATAGTTCACTATAAATATCCAGGTCACTTAATTTATCCACGGTGATGTGTCCCCGATATACTTCTGTGGAAGATTCCGACTATTCAGTAAAGAAAAATATGTATATAATTTTATGTTCAAAGTGAGTTTCCTATCGTGTACTTTTTGGCGATATCCACTGTAGCAGTACCATCATCATTGACGTGTGTGCGTTTTCTTCAACCATTTGAAGACGGCACCACACAGGAAGAAGAAGACCCCCTAGCTTACTAGATTATGGCTACATCTAAACAATGGCAAGAAATGTATGTAAATAGGAGGGGACATAATTTGCACACTAACGTTCATTAAATAGCCTAAGGATGGTAAATGTATGCTTTGTAATGATAATGATGATTCAGTGGAAGACCTGAGACATTTCTTATTTACATGTAGATCACTGAATGAGATAAGGGTCGAGGAATATCTCAAACTAGAAAATAACCTATGCAACAATGGTTTTAGTGATGTTTGGCTGGAATTCATTATCAGTAATCTGGACTCAAAACTGTATATGCTCGGTTGTCCAATAAATATCACCACGCCTTACAGACACACTAAAGATGCCTGTAATGCATATGCTATCTTTGACCAATTCTGCAAATCATACCTTAAACGTGTGTGGGCAATGCAATATCATGAACTCAAAGTGAGTATATTGAGACTATTGTATACAAGACTATATAATACATTAGAAGTTGTTCACAAGCCTTATTGTCTGAAACTCATCAGACCTTTCTGTGGTTCGCTTGACCATGTACACCAATAATACTCACCAGGAGCTCAATTAAGTATTTCGGATTTAACGCTTTGCCCATATGTATTGTTTGCACTGGACACCCCAATATCAATATAATTATACTTGAAAGTTCACGCAATTTGTCCTTCAGTCTACTATGTCTGCATGAGCTATCCACACTGACCATACATGCATGCAGTGCTGACTATTAGTAGTAGTAACGTAGATTTGATCTTGTTTTCAGTAAAACTACTAAATTTTGCGAGGGATTTTATTTCGCGAGGGATGTGGATTCGCGAAATAAATACCTGCAAAACTATGTATGTAACAGCATATGGACTTATAAGTCCATGGTAACAGTAACACGTCCGGATTCAAAATTTTTTTTAAAAAAAATGATTTTAAATTCGCGAAATAAAGAATCCGCGAAATCATAATATGTTAACAGTATGTTGGAGATTTTGTGGCGTTTCCAGGAACATGAGATGGGGAAATTTATATGCGGAAAAGGGAGCGATATAAAATATGTTTAATCATGCATTTTTCATAGGGGTGCGGGAACTAAAGTGTGCATTGCACTTTAGCCTACATTTTTGTACGTCAAAATATTTCAAATCAAGAGTTTGGAGAAAGGGGATCGATATTGGGGATGTGTTATTGAAACATTTTCAAAGGGGTGCGGGAAAGGGGAGCGATCCAAACTATGTTTAAATCATGCATTCTCTAAGGGGTGCGGGAACTAAAGTGTGCATTGCACTTGAAGCCTACGTCAAAATATTTCAAATCAAACGTTTGGAGAAAGGGGAGCGATATTGGGGATGTGTAATTGAAACATTTTCAAAGGGTGAGGGAAAGGGGAGCGATCTCAACTATGTTTAAATCATGCATTCTCTAAGGGGTGCGAGAACTAAAGTGTGCATTGCACTTTAGCCTAGGTCAAAATATTTCAAATCAAGAGTTTGGAGAAAGGGGAGCGATATTAGGGATGTGTAATTGAAACATTTTCAAAGGGGTGCGGGAAAGGGGGAGCGATCCGAACTATGTTTAAATCATGCATTCTCTAAGGGGTGCGAGAACTAAAGTGTGCATTGCACTTTAGCCTACGTCAAAATATTTCTAATCAAGAGTTTGGAGAAAGGGGAGCGATATTGGGGATGTGTAATCTAACCATTTTCAAAGGGTTGCGGGAAAGGGGAGCGATCCAAACTATGTTTAAATCATGCATTTTCTAAGGGGTGCGGGAACTTAAGTGTGCATTGCACTTTAAGCCTACGTCAATATATTTCAAATCAAGAGTTTGGAGAAAGGGGAGCGATATTGGGGATGTGTAATCTAACCATTTTCAAAGGGTTGCGGGAAAGGGGAGCGATCCAAACTATGTTTAAATCATGCATTTTCTAAGGGGTGCGGGAACTTAAGTGTGCATTGCACTTTAAGCCTACGTCAATATATTTCAAATCAAGAGTTTGGAGAAAGGGGAGCGATATTGGGGATGTGTAATCTAACCATTTTCAAAGGGTTGCGGGAAAGGGGAGCGATCCAAACTATGTTTAAATCATGCATTTTCTAAGGGGTGCGGGAACTAAAGTGTGCATTGCACTTTAAGCCTACGTCAATATATTTCAAATCAAGAGTTTGGAGAAAGAGGAGCGATATTGAGGATGTGTTATTGAAACATTTTCAAAGGGTTGCGGGAAAGGGGAGCGATCCAAACTATGTTTAAATCATGCATTCTCTAAGGGGTGCGGGAACTTAAGTGTGCATTGCACTTTAAGCCTACGTCAATATATTTCAAATCAAGAGTTTGGAGAAAGAGGAGCGATATTGAGGATGTGTTATTGAAACATTTTCAAAGGGTTACGGGAAAGGGGAGCGATCCAAACTATGTTTAAATCATGCATTCTCTAAGGGGTGCGGGAACTAAAGTATGCATTTCACTTAAGCCTACGTCAAAATATTTCAAATCAAGAGTTTGGAGAAGGAGGAGCGATATTGGGGATGTGTTATTGAAACATTTTCAAAGGGTTGCGGGAAAGGGGAGCGATCCAAACTATGTTTAAATCATGCATTCTCTAAGGGGTGCGAGAACTAAAGTGTGCATTGCACTTTAGCCTAGGTCAAAATATTTCAAAACAAGAGTTTGGAGAAAGAGGAGCGATATTGGGGATGTGTAATTGAAACATTTTCAAAGGGGTGCGGGAAAGGGGAGCGATCCAAACTATGTTTAAATCATGCATTCTCTAAGGGGTGCGGGAACTAAAGTGTGCGTTGCACTTAATCCTACGTCAAAATATTTCAAATCAAGAGTTTGGAGAAAGGGGAGCGATATTGGGGATGTGTAATCTAACCATTTTCAAAGGGTTGCGGGAAGGGGAACGATACAAACTATGTTTAAATCATGCATTCTCTAAGGGGTGCGGGAACTAAAGTGTGCATTGCACTTTAGCCTACGTCAAAATATTTCAAATCAAGAGTTTGGAGAAAGGGGAGCGATATTGAGGATGTGTTATTGAAACATTTTCAAAGGGGTGCGGTAAAGGGGAGCGATCTAAACTATGTTTAAATCATGCATCCTCTACGGGGTGCGGGAACTAAAGTGTGCATTGCACTTAGCCTACGTCAAAATATTTCAAATCAAACGTTTGGAGAAAGGGGAGCGATATTGGGGATGTGTAATTGAAACATTTTCAAAGGGGTGCGAGAGAGGGGAGCGATCCAAATTATGTTTAAAGCATGCATTCTCTAAGGGGTGCGGGAACTAAATAGTGCATTGAACTTTAGCTTACGTCAAAATATTTCAAATCAAGAGTTTGGAGAAAGGGGAGCGATATTGGGGATGTGTAATTGAAACATTTTCAAAGGGTGCGGGGAAGGGGAGCGATCCAAACTATGTTTAAATCATGCATTCTCTAAGGGGTGCGGGAACTAAAGCGTGCATTGCACTTAATCCTACGTCAAAATATTTCAAATCAAGAGTTTGGAGAAAGGGGAGTGATATTGGGGATGTGTAATCTAACCATTTTCAAAGGGTTGCGGGAAGGGGAACGATACTAACTATGTTTAAATCATGCATTCTTTAAGGGGTGCGGGAACTAAAGTGTGCATTGCACTTTAGCCTACGTCAAAATATTTCAAATCAAGAGTTTGGAGAAAGGGGAGCGATATTGAGGATGTGTTATTGAAACATTTTCAAAGGGGTGCGGTAAAGGGGAGCGATCTAAACTATGTTTAAATCATGCATCCTCTAAGGCGTGCGGGAACTAAAGTGTGCATTGCACTTTAGCCTACGTCAACATATTTCAAATCAAGAGTTTGGAGAAAGGGGAGCGATATTGGGGATGTGTAATTGAAACATTTTCAAAGGGTTGCGGGAAAGGGGAGCGATCCAAACTATGTTTAAATCATGCATTCTCTAAGGGGTGCGGGAACTAAAGTGTGCATTGCACTTGATCCTATGTCAAAATATTTCAAATCAAGAGTTTGGAGAAAGAGGAGCGATATTGGGGATGTGTAATTGAAGCATTTTCAAAGGGGTGCGGGAAAGGGGAGCGATCCAAACTATGTTTAAATCATGCATTCTCTAAGGGGTGGGGGAACTAAAGTGTGCATTGCACTTTAGCCTACGTACAAATATTTCAAATCAAGAGTTTGGAGAAAGGGGAGCGATATTAGGGATGTGTAATCTAACCATTTTCAAAGGGGTGCGGGAAAGGGAACGATACAAACTATGTTTAAATCATGCATTCTCTAAGGGGTGCGGGAACTTAAGTATGCATTGCACTTTAGCCTACGTACAAATATTTCAAATCAAGAGTTTGGAGAAAGGGGAGCGATATTAGGGATGTGTAATTGAAACATTTTCAAAGGGGTGCGGTAAAGGGGAGCGATCTAAACTATGTTTAAATCATGCATCCTCTAAGGGGTGCGGGAACTAAAGTGTGCATTGCACTTTAGCCTACGTCAACATATTTCAAATCAAGAGTTTGGAGAAAGGGGAGCGATATTGGGGATGTGTAATTGAAACATTTTCAAAGGGGTGCGGGAAGGGGAGCGATCCAAACTATATTTAAATCATGCATTCTCTAAGGGGTGCGGGAACTAAATAGTGCATTGAACTTTAGCTTACGTCAACATATTTCAAATCAAGAGTTTGGAGAAAGAGGAGCGATATTGGGGATGTGTAATCTAACCATTTTCAAAGGGGTGCGGGACACGGGAGCGATCCAAACTATGTTTAAATCATGCATTCTCTAAGGGGTGCGGGAACTAAAGTGCATTGCACTTGAAGCCTACGTCAACATATTTCAAATCAAGAGTTTGGAGAAAGAGGAGCGATATTGGGGTTTTGCAATTGAAACATTTTGAAAGGGGTGCGGGAAAGGGGAGCGATCCAAATTATGTTTAAAGCATGCATTCTCTAAGGGGTGCGGGAACTAAAGTGTGCATTGGACTTTAGCCTACGTCAACATATTTGAAATCAAGAGTTTGGGGAAAGGGGAGCGATATTAGGGATGTGTAATTGAAACATTTTCAAAGGGTTGCGGGAAAGGGGAGCGATCTAAACTATGTTTAAATCATGCATTCTCTAAGGGGTGCGGGAACTAAAGTGTGCATTGCACTTTAGCCTAGGTCAACATATTTCAAATCAAGAGTTTGGAGAAAGGGGAGTGATATTGGGGATGTGTAATCTAACCATTTTCAAAGGGGTGCGGGAAAGGGGAGCGATCCAAACTATGTTTAAATCATGCATTCTCTAAGGGGTGCGGGAACTAAAGTGTGCATTGCACTTAAGCCTACGTCAAAATATTTCAAATCAAGAGTTTGGAGAAAGAGGAGCGATATTGGGGATGTGTAATCTAACCATTTTCAAAGGGGTGCGGGAAGGGGAGCGATCCAAACTATGTTTAAATCATGCATTCTCTAAGGGGTGCGGGAACTAAAGTGTGCATTGCACTTAAGCCTACGTCAAAATATTTCAAATCAAGAGTTTGGAGAAAGGGGAGCAATATTGGGGATGTGTTATTGAAACATTTTCAAAGGGGTGCGGTAAAGGGGAGCGATCTCAACTATGTTTAAATCATGCATTCTCTAAGGGGTGCGGGAACTAAAGTGTGCATTGCACTTGAGCTTACGTCAAAATATTTCAAATCAAGAGTTAAGAGAAAGGGGAGCGATATTGGGGATGTGTAATCAAAACATTTTCAAAGGGTGCGGGAAAGGGGAGCGATCCAAACTATGTTTAAATCATGCATTTTCTAAGGGGTGCGGGAACTAAAGTGTGCATTGCACTTTAGCCTACGTCAAAATATTTCAAATCAAGAGTTTGGAGAAAGGGGAGCGATATTAGGGATGTGTAATTGAAACATTTATAAAGGGGTGCGGTAAAGGGGAGCGATCCAAACTATGTTTAAATCATGCATTCTCTACGAGGTGCGGGAACTAAAGTGTGCATTGCACTTGAGCCTACGTCAAAATATTTCAAATCAAGAGTTTGGAGAAAGGGGAGCGATATTGGGGATGTGTTATTGAAACATTTTCAAAGGGGTGCGGGAAAGGGGGAGCGATCCGAACTATGTTTAAATCATGCATTCTCTAAGGGGTGTAGGAACTTAAGTATGATTGCACTTGAGCCTATGTCAAAATATTTCAAATCAAGAGTTTGGAGAAAGGGGAGCGATATTGGGGATGTGTTATTGAAACATTTTCAAAGGGGTGCAGGAAAGGGGAGCGATCCAAACTATGTTTAAATCATGCAATCTCTAAGGGGTGCGGGAACTAAAGTATGCATTGCACTTTAGCCTACGTCAAAATATTTCAAATCAAGAGTTTGGAGAAATGGGAGCTATATTGGGAATGTGTAATTGAAACATTTTCAAAGGGGTGCGGGAAAGGGGGAGCGATCCGAACTATGTTTAAATCATGCATTCTCTAAGGGGTGCGAGAACTAAAGTGTGTATTGCACTTTAGCCTACGTCAAAATATCTCAAATCAAGAGTTTGGAGAAAGAGGAGCGATATTGGGGATGTGTAATTGAAACATTTTCAAAGGGGTGCGGGAAAGGGGAGCGATCCAAACTATATTTAAATCATGCATTCTCTAAGGGGTGGGGGAACTAAAGTGTGCATTGCACTTTAGCCTACGTCAAAATATTTCTAATCAAGAGTTTGGAGAAAGGGGAGCGATATTGGGGATGTGTTTTCAACGGGGTGCGGGAAAGGGGAGCGATCCAAACAATGTTTAAATCATGCATTCTCTAAGGGGTATGGGAACTAAAGTGTGCATTGCACTTTAGCCTACGTCAAAATATTTCTAATCAAGAGTTTGGAGAAAGGGGAGCGATATTGGGGATGTGTAATTGAAACATTTTCAAAGGGGTGCGGGAAAGGGGAGCGATCCAAACAATGTTTAAATCATGCATTCTCTAAAGGGTGCGGGAACTAAATAGTGCATTGAACTTTACGTCAAAATATTTCAAATCAAGAGTTTGGAGAAAGGGGAGCGATATTGGGGATGTGTAATTGAAACATTTTCAAAGGGGTGCGGGAAAGGGGAGCGATCCAAACTATGTTTAAATCATGCATTCTCTGAGGGGTGCGGGAACTAAAGTGTGCATTGCACTTTAAGCCTACGTCAACATATTTCAAATCAAGAGTTTGGAGAAAGAGGAGCGATATTGAGGATGTGTTATTGAAACATTTTCAAAGGGGTGCGGGAAGGGGAACGATCCAAACTATGTTTAAATCATGCATTCTCTAAGGGGTGCGGGAACTAAAGTGTGCATTGCACTTAAGCCTACGTCAAAATATTTCAAATCAAGAGTTTGGAGAAAGGGGAGTGATATTGGGGATGTGTAATCTAACCATTTTCAAAGGGTTACGGGAAGGGGAACGATACAAACTATGTTTAAATCATGCATTCTCTAAGGGGTGCGGGAACTAAAGTGTGCATTGCACTTAAGCCTACGTCAAAATATTTCAAATCAAACGTTTGGAGAAAGGGGAGCGATATTGGGGATGTGTTATTGAAACATTTTCAAAGGGGTGCAGGAAAGGGGAGCGATCCGAACTATGTTTAAATCATGCATTCTCTACGAGGTGCGGGAAATAAAGTGTGCATTGCACTTTAGCTTACGTCAAAATATTTCAAATCAAGAGTTTGGAGAAAGGGGAGTGATATTGGGGATGTGTAATCTAACCATTTTCAAAGGGTTGCGGGAAGGGGAACGATACTCACTATGTTTAAATCATGCATTCTCTAAGGGGTGCGGGAACTAAAGTGTGCATTGCACTTAATCCTACGTCAAAATATTTTAAATCAAGAGTTTGGAGAAAGGGGAGCGATATTGGGGATGTGTAATCTAACCATTTTCAAAGGGTTACGGGAAGGGGAACGATACAAACTATGTTTAAATCATGCATTCTCTAAGGGGTGCGGGAACTAAAGTGTGCATTGCACTTTAGCCTACGTCAAAATATTTCAAATCAAGAGTTTGGAGAAAGGGGAGCGATATTGAGGATGTGTTATTGAAACATTTTCAAAGGGGTGCGGTAAAGGGGAGCGATCTAAACTATGTTTAAATCATGCATCCTCTAAGGGGTGCGGGAACTAAAGTGTGCATTGCACTTTAGCCTTCGTCAAAATATTTCAAATCAAACGTTTAGAGAAAGGGGAGCGATATTGGGGATGTGTTATTGAAACATTTTCAAAGGGGTGCGGGAAATGGGAGCGATCTCAACTATGTTTAAATCATGCATTCTCTAAGGGGTGCGGGAATTAAAGTGTGCATTGCACTTGAAGCCTACGTCAACATATTTCAAATCAAGAGTTAAGAGAAAGGGGAGCGATATTGGGGATGTGTAATTGAAACATTTTCAAAGGGGTGCGGGAAATGGGAGCGATCTCAACTATGTTTAAATCATGCATTCTCTAAGGGGTGCGGGAATTAAAGTGTGCAATGCACTTGAAGCCTACGTCAACATATTTCAAATCAAGAGTTTGGAGAAAGAGGAGCGATATTGGGGATGTGTAATTGAACATTTTCAAAGGGGTGCGGGAAAGGGGAGCGATCCAAACTATGTTTAAATCATGCATCCTCTAAGGGGTGGGGGAACTAAAGTGTGCATTGCACTTAATCCTAGGTCAAAATATTTCAAATCAAGAGTTAAGAGAAAGGGGAGCGATATTGGGGATGTGTAATTGAAACATTTTCAAAGGGGTGCGGGAAATGGGAGCGATCCAAACTATGTTTAAATCATGCATTCTTTAAGGGATGCGGGAACTAAAGTGTGCATTGCACTTGAGCCTATGTCAAAATATTTCAAATCAAGAGTTTGGAGAAAGAGGAGCGATATTGGGGTTTTGCAATTGAAACATTTTGAAAGGGGTGCGGGAACTAAAGTGTGCATTGCACTTGAAGCCTACGTCAACATATTTCAAATCAAGAGTTTGGAGAAAGAGGAGCGATATTGGGGATGTGTAATTGAAACATTTTCAAAGGGGTGCGGGAAAGGGGAGCGATCCAAACTATGTTTAAATCATGCATTCTCTAAGGGGTGCGAGAACTAAAGTGTGCATTGCACTTGAGCCTATGTCAACATATTTCAAATCAAGAGTTTGGAGAAAGAGGAGCGATATTGGGGATGTGTAATTGAAACATTTTCAAAGGGGTGCGGGAAAGGGGAGCGATCCAAACTATGTTTAAATCATGCATTCTCTAAGGGGTGCGGGAACTAAAGTGTGCATTCCACTTAATCCTACGTCAAAATATTTCAAATCAAGAGTTTGGAGAAAGGGGAGCGATATTGGGGATGTATAATCTAACCATTTTCAAAGGGGTGCGGGAAAGGGGAGCGATCCAAACTATGTTTAAATCATGCATTCTTTAAGGGATGCGGGAACTAAAGTGTGCATTGCACTTGAGCCTATGTCAAAATATTTCAAATCAAGAGTTTGGAGAAAGAGGAGCGATATTGGGGTTTTGCAATTGAAACATTTTGAAAGGGGTGCGGGAAAGGGGAGCGATCCAAATTATGTTTAAAGCATGCATTCTCTAAGGGGTGCGGGAACTAAAGTGTGCATTGGACTTTAGCCTACGTCAACATATTTTAAATCACGAGTTTGGGGAAAGGGGAGCGATATTAGGGATGTGTAATTGAAACATTTTCAAAGGGGTGCGGGAAAGGGGAGCGATCCAAACTATGTTTAAATCATGCATTCTCTAAGGGGTGCGGGAACTAAAGTGTGCATTCCACTTAATCCTACGTCAAAATATTTCAAATCAAGAGTTTGGAGAAAGGGGAGCGATATTGGGGATGTGTAATCTAACCATTTTCAAAGGGTGCGGGGAAGGGGAACGATCCAAACTATGTTTAAATCATGCATTCTCTAAGGGGTGCGGGAATTAAAGTGTGCAAATCTTACCGTTTTTAGATAAGTTTTCCAGATCGAAAATATCTACCCATAAGATTCAGACTAAATAGCACTTTTTATGATTTGGAAGAAAGAGCCCAATTTTAAATTTATACTACAGAACCTGCTTTAATATTTGAATTGCAGACCCTTTCTTAATAATTGGAATTTAAACATAATCATAATATTGGGACTTTTTTCAGATAATAAATTCTTCAGATTTTTGAACCTTAAGCCTAATTTACGTTAATACTATAAAACCTTAGGACTATAGAACCTTATTTTTCGTAATATAGAACCCATTGGAATATACAACCGTGACTCCGAACATGTCACTAAAATGGTATTCACTTCACTGCAAGGAATTTTACTTGATACTGGGTTTTCCCTTTTTAAAGGGAATTTTTATTATACAACAGTGGTGCTTTGCTGTAATGTATCTTTTAATAATAATAATAATAATAATAATAATAATAATATAAATAGCGGTGCTTATATAGCGCTGTTCACAGCGCGGCTTAACAAAAGAAGAAAACATATAAACAATACAATTTACCCCCAGGCATCATACAAAAGTGAATGGAAAGAATGAGAAAGCCCCAAAATGTACAGACAATCAGTTACAAAACAAATGAGTCTTGAGCTATGTTTAAAGGTTATTATACTGTTGATGGATCTTAAGGTGGATGGGGTGTTATTTCATAGTGTTGGGCCAGTTGCTGTTATTGTGTTGTTATGTAATTGTATGCCATTGTTTGATGTCTGTGATTTGTACAGCGCATTGATCTTTTGGAAATGCGCTCTATAAGCATCGGTAAATAATAAATAATAAATAATAAATTGCTAGTGTATTTTGTAATTTTTAAAACACTGGCTAGTGGCTATATATGCTATACATGGACCGCAATACCAGTGCAAGGACTCTTCACACTCCTGGGTATTGTCTCGGGTAAGCTATAATTGAGCCAATTTAGTTTGCGTGTCTGGCCTGTCAGATCATGGTCAAATCCAACAGATTCTGAACTAAATAAATCGGCCTGTAGTCGACTCCTAATGAATTATTCGTGCTCTTTTGGTTTTTTTCTACTATTGTATGTATATATCATGAACGCACCGTCGGGTAGACGAGTGCCACTGTTGTAAAAGTGTATGTTCAAATAAATAAATAAATAAATAAATAACCGATGACGCCGGTCACGATTTGCCTAAAGTTGCAATTCGTATATACATTATATTGGTTCAACGCGTATTATCACAAAAATCTGTGAATCATTATCAGAAATACAGAAACAAGAAATTTCCACTGTACTTTGTGCGCATAGCAAAGTTTTTTCTGATGTGCCAGGAAAAACCAATGTAATCAGTCACACAGTAAAGACAACAAATGAGACACCAATTAGGCAACGGGCCTACAGAACACCGTACACACTCATACAGAAAGTGAAAGATGAAATATACGGTATGCTAAAGTTAGGGATAATTGAGCCTACAACTAGTGCATATGCTTCACCCATAGTTGTTGTCGCCAAAACAAATGGTGATATTCGTTTGTGTACAGATTATAGGGCGCTGAATAAGGTCACAGAATTCGACCCATACTGTATTCCAAGAGTTGATCAAATTCTCGATGAAGTAGCAAAAGGTGCCTATATTACCACATTTGATCTTACCAAAGGGTTTTATCAGGTTCCCTTCTTGGACAAAATGTCAAAAGCAAAATCTGCATTCATCACACCTTTTGGTCAGTATCAGTACAACGTCATGCCATTTGGAATGCGAAATAGTAGTGCGACATTTCAGAAACTAGTTGATACAGTGTTGAAGGAGTGTTCTGAATTTTGTAGGCAGTACATAGATGATATATGTATCTTCTCAAAAACTTGAGAAGACCACCTGACACAATAAGATATTGTTCTAGGTAAAATTCAAGGTGCAGGTTTGACAATCAAACCAACTAAGTCAAAGATAGCATTTCAGAAAGTTACTTACTAAGGCCATACTGTTGGGAACAAGCACATTGAACCCATGATGGATAAGGTGAGTCTGTGGAAAAATTTCCTACTCCCATAACTAAGAAAAATGTACGAGCATATCTCGGCTTGACAGGTTATTACCGAAAATGTGTCCCAAAATATGCTGAAATTGCTAAGCCGTTAATAGACCTTACCAAAAAGACGGAACCAAACACAGTTGTTTGGACTCAAGAATGTAAACAAGCATTTGAGCAGCTCAAAGCAAGTCTAACTAGTAAACCAATATTAGCCAGACTTCACAAAACCATTCGGCCTAGTGCAAACAGATGCATCTAAATTTGGAATTGGGGTGTTTTGAGTCAATTAGATGATCAGTGCCAAGAACACCCAGTTGTGTACTTGAGCAGGAAGCTAAAACCAAATGAGGTTAATTACTCTGTTCCGGAGAAGGAATGTTTGGCAATTGTATGGTCAATAGACAAACTTAGGTATTACCTTTTTGGACAAAAGTTTACAGTGATCACAGAACACCAAGCTTTAAAATGGCTTGAAGTCATGACCCTTTATATACCCTGTACACACACCCCACCTCTGATTGGGACGCATTTTATCGATACGCCCAACCCTAAAACCAGAAATGCCCGTGGTGGACGAGCTGCAAATAATATAATATATCGCACGTGTTTGTATATTTACCTTCCTTTTTTTGCATTTCCTGGACAAATTGTGTTACATTTAGACCCATTTCGATCTATTTGGACCCATTTGGATCTATTTTGGACCCGTTTGTACCCGTTTGTACCCATTTGGATACATTTGGACCCGTTTGGACCCATTACCAAATATACAAACATAAATTACACATATTTTTCTTACTGATTCGGATCTTCTAAAGATACAGATCGGGGACACATCACTGTGGATAAAATAAGTGACCTGGATATAACAAGTATTCATGCTCTAAGTCATAGACGGTGCATGGTATGGTAAGCTTAGCACTTGGGATGCCCATAATATAAAAATACTGTCGAGAGTACTGAATCTAGCTCTCTGTCGAGAGCTGATGTGAGGTCGAGGAGTACTATTTTACAATGGGTATTTTAATTAATTAAGGGCTGTCATTTTCCTACTCAATTGGTAGAGGGAGTAAGAATAATCGCTTTTGTTACGGGGGCACAAAATGACGATATGGATAAAAAAGAATCGAAATGGACTTGATCGGAATAATAGAAATGATACCAAATTATATCGCACCGAGTTGCCAACCAACGTGAGAGGTTCTATTTTTTGAATTCTCGGCCAGCAATTGAAAGAAATCCGATTAAAGGTATATTATGTGATCTTTCCAGGGAACGCCCTCAATATCGAGAGAAAGAAAATTGAAAGCAAATTTTCTTGCAGATTTACATTTCTTATCATAAATCATACATGGCATTCCAAGTTACAGGGCGATACGATTCTTAATTACTTCAAAAATCATGGTTTTAGAGTGAAAATAACTCCTTGGGTGAACAAGATTTTGAGGTAATTAGGAATTGTATCGCTCTGTAACTTGGAATGTATGTATGATTTATGATCAGAAATGTAAATCGGCAAGAAAATCTACTTTCTAAAAAAAATAATGAATAGAGGGCGCTCTCTGGAAAAGATCACATAATATGCCTTAAAAGGTGCACAGAGAGATTTCTCAACAACAACAAAATTAATTCAACATTTTTACATTGTTTAGATAGAAGTTAAATAAAAACCCTCTCATGTAAGATGTCTTCAAAAGAAATTAGTAATTTTTATAGTGCTTTTCGATTCAATGTGTTTGTATTTTAGTTAAAAATCACCACCAATTGAATCAGGGAGTTCATGACTATGCATCCGCCGCAACAAGCCATGGGTGGTCTCCAAGGTTATTTGAATAAACATGAAACAAATAAGTAAGAAGCCACCTGTGGCCCTTTAGATGAATTTGGGTACATTTCGATGAGAATACATCGAAACTAAAAACGATATTGAATCCAAGAATTTCACATGAAATACTGCAATTTAAGCTCTACATTCGGTGGTAGTATAGTACGTATAAAGCATTAATTACCCAACTTCTGAAAAATTTGAGGGCTCCCCCATGAAGGATCTCTTAACTCTTAGTGCCCCTTTAATAAAGACCCTTGTTTAACTTCCATGGCAATGTATTCACATGGGAACCAGCAGCCACTGGTGACAGGAATCAGTGGTCATGTGATGGAAGTGAAGCACGCTGGTAGGCCTACTGTCCAAGACATCTTCTTCCGCTTGGGGCTTAAAATACGCTGTTATGATTTCAATAATTGTCCATACAATCGCCAATCATAGGCGTATGAAGGAGCATTCTTTGTGTGTTCATATGAACTTCATACCGCAGTCGGTTAAACTAATAATCCATTTCTTTTTGTATTTTGTAGATATCATTATGTTGCAATCATCATGTCATGGAAACCAAATGAGCGATCATGTCATACCTTTTGTGTGCAGGTATTGCAAGCACGCTGTGTTTGATACATTTGACCGATATCAAAAACATGTGCGTCATCATGGAATGCATTGGTGTTCATCCACGCTAAGTAAGAAGCGATTTGGTCACCAGAGCTTTTCTTATTCGAGTAATAAGACTAGGCATGAAAGGACTCATATCAAAGAGAAACCATATCAATGTTCATACTGTCACAAGAGCTTTTCTTGTTCGAGTGAACAGACTAGGCATGAAAGGAATCACACTAACGAGAAACCATACACATGTTCATACTGTGAACAGAGTTTCTCTAGTTCAAGTAATAAAACCAGGCATGAAAGGACTCATATCAAAGAGAAACCATACCAATGTGCATACTGTAACAAGAGTTTCTCTCATTCAAGTCATAAGACCAGCCATGAAAGGATTCATACCAACGAAAAACCGTACCAATGTGCATACTGTGACAAGAGTTTCCCTCAATCAAGTCATACGATCAAACATGAAAGGATTCATACGAAAGACAAACCATTCCAATGTTCATACTGTGACAAGAGTTTCTCTAGTTCAAGTCATAAGACCAGGCATGTAAGGACTCATACCAAAGAGAAACCATACAAATGTTCATACTGTGAACAGAGTTTCTCTAGTTCAAGTGATAAGATCACCCATGAAAGGACTCATACCAAAGAGAAGCCATACCAATGTTCATACTGTGACAAGAGTTTCCCTCAATCAAGTCATAAGATCAAACATGAAAGGATTCATACGAACGACAAACCATACCAATGTTCATACTGTGACAAGAGTTTCTCTAGTTCAAGTAATAAGACCAGCCATGAAAGGACTCATACCAAAGAGAAACCATACAAATGTTCATACTGTGAACAGAGTTTCTCTAGTTCAAGTGATAAGATCACCCATGAAAGGACTCATACCAAAGAGAAGCCATACCAATGTTCATACTGTGACAAGAGTTTCCCTCAATCAAGTCATAAGATCAAACATGAAAGGATTCATACGAACGACAAACCATACCAATGTTCATACTGTGACAAGAGTTTCTCTCATTCAAGTCATAAGACCAGGCATGAAAGGACTCATACCAAAGAGAAACCATACAAATGTTCATACTGTGAACAGAGTTTCTCTAGTTCAAGTGATAAGATCACCCATAAAAGGACTCATACCAAAGAGAAGCCATACCAATGTTCATACTGTGACAAGAGTTTCCCTCAATCAAGTCATAAGATCAAACATGAAAGGATTCATACGAACGACAAACCATACCAATGTTCATACTGTGACAAGAGTTTCTCTAGTTCAAGTAATAAGACCAGCCATGAAAGGACTCATACCAAAGAGAAACCATACCAATGTTCATACTGTGATAAGAGTTTCTCTCATTCAAGTGATAAGATCAAACATGAAAGGATTCATACGAAAGACAAACCATACCAATGTTCATACTGTGACAAGAGTTTCTCTAGTTCAAGTAAAAAGACCAGCCATGAAAGGATTCATACGAACGACAAACCATACCAATGTTCATACTGTGACAAGAGTTTCTCTAGTTCAAGTAATAAGACCAGCCATGAAAGGACTCATACCAAAGAGAAACCATACAAATGCATGTTCATACTGTGAACAGAGTTTCTCTAGTTCAAGTGATAAGATCACCCATGAAAGGACTCATACCAAAGAGAAGCCATACCAATGTTCATACTGTGACAAGAGTTTCCCTCAATCAAGTCATGAGATCAAACATGAAAGGATTCATACGAACGACAAACCATACCAATGTTCATACTGTGACAAGAGTTTCTCTCATTCAAGTCATAAGACCAGGCATGAAAGGACTCATACCAAAGAGAAACCATACAAATGTTCATACTGTGAACAGAGTTTCTCTAGTTCAAGTGATAAGATCACCCATGAAAGGACTCATACCAAAGAGAAGCCATACCAATGTTCATACTGTGACAAGAGTTTCCCTCAATCAAGTCATAAGATCAAACATGAAAGGATTCATACGAACGACAAACCATACCAATGTTCATACTGTGACAAGAGTTTCTCTAGTTCAAGTAATAAGACCAGCCATGAAAGGACTCATACCAAAGAGAAACCATACCAATGTTCATACTGTGATAAGAGTTTCTCTCATTCAAGTGATAAGATCAAACATGAAAGGATTCATACGAAAGACAAACCATACCAATGTTCATACTGTGACAAGAGTTTCTCTAGTTCAAGTAAAAAGACCAGCCATGAAAGGACTCATACCAAAGAGAAACCATACCAATGTTCATACTGTGACAAGAGTTTCCCTCAATCAAGTCATAAGATCAAACATGAAAGGATTCATACGAAAGACAAACCATACCAATGTTCATACTGTGATAAGAGTTTCTCTCACATGTAGCGCCCGATATAAGGACGGAAAAATATGTTAAACACAACACAAAACACAACATAATGTCGCCCCCATCGACAGAGTTAGGATGAGTATGTGTTATATTATTTTCGATCTATTTCTCATGTTTTATATTATTTGTTGTGTTTTGTGTTGTGTTCGGAAAAAATGTACCCCCAAAAAATCCAATACTTATGTTTTATATTATTTTCGATCTATTTCTTTTGTTTTATATTATTTATTGTGTTTTGTGTTGTGTTCGGAAAAAATGTACCTGAAAAAATCCATTTCTTATGTTTTATATTATTCTCGACCCATTTCTTTTGTTTTATATTATTTGTTGTGTTTTGTGTTGTGTTCGGAAAAAATGTACCTGAAAAAATCCATTTCTTATGTTTTATATTATTTTCGATTCATTTCTTTTGTTTTATATTATTTGTTGTGTTTTGTGTTGTGTTCGGAAATAATGTACCCCAAAAAATCCAGTTCTTATGTTTTATATTATTTTTGATCCATTTCTTTTGTTTTATATTATATGTTGTGTTTTGTGTTGTGTTCGGAAAAAATGTACCTGAAAAAATCCATTTCTTATGTTTTATATCATTTTCGATTCATTTCTTTTGTTTTATATTATTTGTTGTGTTTTGTGTTGTGTTCGGAAATAATGTACCCCAAAAAATCCAGTTCTTATGTTTTATATTATTTTTGATCCATTTCTTTTGTTTTATATTATATGTTGTGTTTTGTGTTGTGTTCGGAGAAAATGTACCCCCAAAAAATCAAATTCTTATGTTTTATATTATTTTCGATCTATTTCTTTTGTTTTATATTATTTGTTGTGTTTTGTGTTGTGTTCGGAAAAAATGTATTCCAAAAAAATCCAATTCTTATGTATTATATTATTTTCGATGTATTTCTTATGTTTTATATTATTTGTTGTGTTTTGTGTTGTGTTCGGAAAAAATGTACCTGAACAAAAATTAATTCTTTTTGTTTGAAAATAATATAAAACATAAGTATTGGATTTTTTGGGGGTACATTTTTTCCGAACACAACACAAAACACAACAAATAATATAAAACATAAGAAATAGATCGAAAATAATATAAAACATAAGAATTGGATTTTTTTGGGGTACATTTTTTCCGAACACAACACAAAACACAACAAATAATATAAAACATAACTAGATTTTTATAAGATCCATTTCTTTTGTTTTATATTATTTGTTGTGTTTTGTGTTGTGTTCGGAAAAAATGTACCTGAAAAATCTAGTTCTTATGTTTTCTATTATTTTCGATGTATTTTTTTATGTTTTCTATTATTTGTTGTGTTTTGTGTTGTGTTTGGAAATAATGTACCCCAAAAAATCCAGTTCTTATGTTTTATATTATTTTTGATCCATTTGTTTTGTTTTATATTATTTGTTGTGTTTTGTGTTATGTTCGGAAAAAATGTACCCCCAAAAAATCAAATTCTTATGTTTTATATTATTTTCGATCTATTTCTTATGTTTTATATTATTTGTTGTGTTTTGTGTTGTGTTCGGAAAAAATGTACCTGAAAAAATCCAGTTCTTATGTTTTATATTATTTTCGATCTATCTCTTTTGTTTTATATTATTTGTTGTGTTTTGTGTTGTGTTCGGAAAAAATGTATTCCAAAAAATCCAATTCTTATGTTTTATATTATTTTCGATGTATTTCTTATGTTTTATATTATTTGTTGTGTTTTGTGTAGTGTTCGGAAAAAATGTACCTGAAAAAAAATCATTTCTTTTGTTTTATATTATTTGTTGTGTTTTGTGTTGTGTTCGGAAAAAATGTATTCCAAAAAAATCCAATTCTTATGTTTTATATTATTTTCGATGTATTTCTTATGTTTTATATTATTTGTTGTGTTTTGTGTTGTGGTCGGAAAAAATGTACCTGAAAAAAAATTATTTCTTTTTGTTTGAAAATAATATAAAACATAAGAATTGGATTTTTTGGGGGTATATTTTTTCCGAACACAACACAAAACACAACAAATAATATAAAACATAAGAAATACATCGAAAATAATAGAAAACATAAGAACTAGATTTTTTCAGGTACATTTTTTCCGAACACAACACAAAACACAACAAATAATATAAAACATAAGAACTAGATTTTTATAAAATCCAGTTCTTATGTTTTATATTATTTTTGATACATTTCTTTTGTTTTATATTATTTGTTGTGTTTTGTGTTGTGTTCGGAAAAAATGTATTCCAACAAAAACCAATTCTTATGTTTTATATTATTTTCGATGTATTTCTTATGTTTTATATTATTTGTTGTGTTTTGTGTTGTGTTCGGAAAAAACGTACCTGAAAAAAAAAATCTTTTGTTTTATATTATTTGTTGTGTTTTGTGTTGTGTTCGGAAAAAATGTACCCCAAAAAATCCAATTCTTATGTTTTATATTATTTTCGATCTATTTCTTATGTTTTATATTATTTTTTTTGTTTTTTGTTGTGTTCGGAAAAAATGTACCCCCAAAAAATGCAATTCTTATGTTTTATATTATTTTCGATCTATTTCTTATGTTTTATATTATTTGTTGTGTTTTGTGTTGTGTTCGGAAAAAATGTACCCGAAAAAATCCATTTCTTATGTTTTATATTATTCTCGATCCATTTCTTTTGTTTTATATTATTTGTTGTGTTTTGTATTGTGTTCGGAAAAAATGTACCTGACAAAATCCTTTTCTTATGTTTTATATTATTTTCGATCCATTTCTTTTGTTTTATATTATTTGTTGTGTTTTGTGTTGTGTTCGGAAAAAATGTACCTGAAAAATCTAGTTCTTATGTTTTATACTATTTTCGATGTATTTTTTTTATGTTTTCTATTATTTGTTGTGTTTTGTGTTGTGTTTGGAAATAATGTACCCCAAAAAATCCAGTTCTTATGTTTTATATTATTTTTGATCCAATTCTTTTGTTTTATATTATTTGTTGTGTTTTGTGTTGTGTTCGGAAAAAATGTACCCTCAAAAAATTCAATTCTTATGTTTTATATTATTTTCGATCTATTTCTTATGTTTTATATTATTTGTTGTGTTTTGTGTTGTGTTCGGAAAAAATGTACCTCAAAAAAATCCAGATCTTATGTTTTATATTATTTTCGATCTATTTCTTATGTTTTATATTATTTGTTGTGTTTTGTGTTGTGTTCGGAAAAACTGTACCTGAAAAAAAATCATTTCTTATGTTTTATACTATTTTCGATGTATTTTTTTATGTTTTCTATTATTTGTTGTGTTTTGTGTTGTGTTTGGAAATAATGTACCCCAAAAAATCCAGTTCTTATGTTTTATAATATTTTTGATCCATTTCTTTTGTTTTATATTATTTGTTGTGTTTTGTGTTGTGTTCGGAAAAAAAGTACCCCCAAAAAATCCAATTCTTATGTTTTATATTATTTTCGATCTATTTCTTATGTTTTATATTATTTGTTGTGTTTTGTGTTGTGTTCGGAAAAAATGTACCTGAAAAAATCCAGTTCTTATGTTTTATATTATTTTCGATCTATTTCTTTTGTTTTATATTATTTGTTGTGTTTTGTGTTGTGTTCGGAAAAAATGTATTCCAAAAAAATCCAATTCTTATGTTTTATATTATTTTCGATCCATTTCTTATGTTTTATATTATTTGTTGTGTTTTGTGTTGTGTTCGGAAAAAATGTACCCGAAAAAATTAATTTCTTATGTTTTATATTATTCTCGATCCATTTCTTTTGTTTTATATTATTTGTTGTGTTTTGTGTTGTGTTCGGAAAAAATGCACCCCAAAAAAATCCAATTCTTATGTTTTATATTATTTTCGATCTATTTCTTATGTTTTATATTATTTGTTGTGTTTTGTGTTGTGTTCGGAAAAAATGTACCTGAAAAATCTATTTATTATGGTTTATATTATTCTCGATCCATTTCTTTTGTTTTATATTATTTGATGTGTTTTGTGTTGTGTTCGGAAAAAAATGTATTCCAAAAAAAATCTAGTTCTTATGTTTTATATTATTTTCAGTCCATTGATTTTGTTTTATATTATTTGTTGTGTTTTGTGTTGTGTTAGGAAAAAATGTTTTCCAAAAAAAATCTAGTTCTTATGTTTTATATTATTTTCGATGTATTTTTTATGTTTGCGATTATTTGTTGTGTTTTGTGTTGTGTTTGGAAATAATGTACCCCAAAAAGTCCAGTTCT
Source organism: Ophiura sarsii (assembly GCA_035610835.1). Classification (NCBI taxonomy): domain Eukaryota; kingdom Metazoa; phylum Echinodermata; class Ophiuroidea; order Amphilepidida; family Ophiuridae; genus Ophiura; species Ophiura sarsii. The sequence goes on from CM069457.1 coordinate 1,891,505, forward strand.
TATGTTTTATATTATTTTCGATCCATTTCTTATGTTTTCTATTATTTGTTGTGTTTTGTGTTGTGTTTGGAAATAATGTACCCAAACAAAATCCAGTTCTTATGTTTTATATTATTTTCGATCCATTTCTTTTGTTTTATATTATTTGTTGTGTTTTGTGTTGTGTTCGGAAAAAATGTACCTGAAAAAATCCAGTTCTTATGTTTTATATTATTTTCGATCTATTTCTTTTGTTTTATATTATTTGTTGTGTTTTGTGTTGTGTTCGGAAAAAATGTATTCCAAAAAAATCCAATTCTTATGTTTTATATTATTTTCGATCTATTTCTTATGTTTTATATTATTTGTTGTGTTTTGTGTTGTGTTCGGAAAAAATGTACCCGAAAAAATCCATTTCTTATGTTTTATATTATTCTCGATCCATTTCTTTTGTTTTATATTATTTGTTGTGTTTTGTGTTGTGTTCGGAAAAAATGCACCCCAAAAAAATCCAATTCTTATGTTTTATATTATTTTCGATCTATTTCTTATGTTTTATACTATTTGTTGTGTTTTGTGTTGTGTTCAAAAAAAATGTACCTGAAAAATCTATTTATTATGGTTTATATTATTCTCGATCCATTTCTTTTGTTTTATATTATTTGATGTGTTTTGTGTTGTGTTCGGAAAAAAATGTATTCCAAAAAAAATCTAGTTCTTATGTTTTATATTATTTTCAGTCCATTGCTTTTGTTTTATATTATTTGTTGTGTTTTGTGTTGTGTTAGGAAAAAATGTATTCCAAAAAAAATCTAGTTCTTATGTTTTATATTATTTTCGATGTATTTTTTATGTTTGCGATTATTTGTTGTGTTTTGTGTTGTGTTTGGAAATAATGTACCCCAAAAAGTCCAGTTCTTATGTTTTATATTATTTTCGATCCATTTCTTATGTTTTCTATTATTTGTTGTGTTTTGTGTTGTGTTTGGAAATAATGTACCCAAACAAAATCCAGTTCTTATGTTTTATATTATTTTCGATCCATTTCTTTTGTTTTATATTATTTGTTGTGTTTTGTGTTGTGTTCGGAAAAAGCATTTCAGTACGTCCTTAAATCGTGCAGTGTATCATCTTTCGAGGTTTGCTCGCCACAGAGATACCTGTATTTAGATGTTATACAGGAACATATATAATGTGGATGTGCATTCGCCGAATCATTGCTAAAGTGTGATTATCATTTATACACTATCAAGTAATCCATTTTAAATACAACTACATTGTTCTAAAATGATCTAGCATCCAATATTTACAGTCAAGGAAATAGTTATGTTAAACCAATTAATAGGTGATTCAATTCTTAAAACAATCAGAGGTAATTGGTAACTAAAATCCTATTGTCTGACATCAATCTAACATACACATGATGTTTAGTCAATCAAATGAATCTGTCTTTTCTTGAATATTCATGTCAATGAACATGAGCTGAATTAGCATAATTAATTAATCAAGTAAAAGCAAACAATTGACATTAGGCATTAACTTCTATTATTCAGAAAGTATTATCTCATCAGTTTACATTATCCATATAACATCATAATAACTAGCCAAGGTGACTGGTGGTAGTTTTACTATGGTAGTGGATCAGTACAAAAGACCCTGTCATTACTCAGAATACACCATTGAGCCTGCCTAGTCATATGGTCAAATCAAAAAAGACGAAAACTCTAGTGCAAGCAATTGTAATTGGCACAGAGAGACTGAAGACATGTTGGGTTGGTTTGGTGGGGGTTGTGGTAGGGGTTGGATGGTGGTTGGGGTGGGGGTTTGGTAGTGATTGGGTTGGGTGATGTTTGGGGGAGTGGTAGGTGGGATAGTCAGTGGCAAGCAGAATTTAATAGCGAGTAGGACTACTGATATTTGACCATTATTACAAGCTCATCGCTGTTAAGTCGCGGGCGTTGATTGAGTTAAATGTCGAGTTGGGTGGGGGTCTGGTGGTGGTGGGGTGGGGGTGGGTGGGTGGGTTGGGTGGGGTGGTGTTGGGGTAGGGGTAGGTGTGATATTCAGTTGCAAGCAGAATTTAATAGCGAGTACAAAATGTAGGCCTACTGGTGTTTCACCATTATTTTTTATTACAAGCTCATCGCAGTCGCGGGCGCTGATTGCGTTAAATGTTTTGCGTAATTCAATGCTCTGATTTTACATTGATTTTGCTGGTCAGCACGGGCATCTAAATTCACTGATAAAGACGCGTCATGTGGAATATAGGCCTAATACAAAAGTGTAAGTCTACGCGAATTTTTTTTTATTATTCTTTTTTTTAAGTCCGTTCCGAAGAAATCCGTCTGATAACAAACACACAACAGAACACTTAAAAAAAAAGTTGGTTTGGTTAAGATTTGGTTTGGTTTAATTTATTAAAAGTGAAATAAATTGAAGAAAAAAAGACATTTTGAAATAAAATTTTGTATTTTCATTTATTTCGTAGGGTGTTCTGTCAGTGTTGTGGTATGATCAACTTGCACAAAAACCGTGTGATTTTTTTTTTAAATTCAAGTTCTGATTCACAACCCTCCCCTCGCTTAACAATAGGCCTAACTTAAAATGAAATTGCCTCTAAGCCGACGCTTGCATCGGTCCGGCACCGGTGACGATCGCCCTACACCCGCCCCCCTTTCCCGCTAACATTGCCTCTAAGTCTGATGTGCGTATGTACTGTCCGCCGCCAATTTATTAAATGAATTTTTATCATGTTTGAAATGTTTTTAAAATTATTTGAAATGCTTGATTGTTGTTGAAATATTTGAAATTATTTTTAAGTTTTTAAATTTTTTTAAAATTAGGCCTACACATTATGTCAAAGATTTACTCAAATGTTTGGAAGTTTTGGACGAAAAAAAATCATATCAAACGCCCGACCGACCCTACTTAATATGCATATATCTGATCAGAAACACGTCTGATCCCGTCCGCAACTTGTGTCCCAGGTCCACAAGCTCATATTTTGACACCACTGAAATGATATTCGTGAACAAGTGCGTGTATGTCAAAACACTCAGGGGGTTGGTGGACGGACGGGGAGCTAAAATGGGTTAAATTTGCAGGTTTTCACGCCGGTATTGGGACGTAACGCTCTAACCCCCCCCCCCCCCCCCCCCCCCTCCACAACAATTATTATTAGTTGTACAAATAACAGCTTCTCTCGTACAATAGTTGTTGTATGAATAACAGCGACTCTCCTCTTATTTGTATAATAGTTGGACGAATATAGCCTCAGCCTATCTGAAATGTGCGAATTTGCTTGTGTTGTGTGTATTTTGATGGAAATCCGGCATCACCACTTCTTGCTGTATCCCCGGCTGTATCCCAATCATTTTTGCCGAATAGAAATACTTACAATCGTGTTTAACTTCGTACGAGAATACGGGCCTTAGTGTTTATTGCTGGATATATGCTTATCACCAGGGCTCAGATTGTGATGGCACCCAATTGGGGCGCCTTGGACTCGATGCTACATCGAGTCCATTTCCGAGCAGGGACCGGATTCGAGGCTGTGTATTTTTAAGGTTTTTGTTAATTTAATTCTCGCCAGTTTGTCCGAGTCTATATATTATTTATAATGAGAACGTGTTATAAGTGGACTCAACCCTACATCCAGGATGTAGCATCCAGACCACACCCAGGACCTAGTACCAAATCAGCTAATCAGAACGCCTTTACATTATCGTATTTGGGCTCGTACCACTTGTTCCACATAAATCATTTTGCGCTTCGTCAGACTGCGCCGCTGTCAGTCGCGAGCTTCAAAATGCAATTTCACCCGGCAAAATGCCATGCACGCAGTAAGTATGCACGGCGCACTCACTTAATTTGAAGGACCTCGTCGTTATGAACTGCCGGCTAAAAAACGCAGGCGCATAGTTGATGCCCGGTATTGCTTTTAAAATGGCGACAACCGATGCAATTACGTACACGATTTTGGCCAAGGGACCGAAAATAGGCGCTGATCGAAAACTGGCTACTTTACCCTATGAGTTCACACAGTGAGAACATGCTTTTAGTGACTTTTGAGCCCTGCTTATAACCACCAATTACCAGTTATTGTTAGTGATGGATAGACTGGATCCCCATGTCCCTCTATATGGCCGCCATCTTTAAAAATGGCGGACCAAAAAGAGGGACTGGGAAAATTGTACGCCCAAAAAGTGTGCATCTACTCGTGGAATTCCACGAGTATTTTGCATATATGAATATTCATACAATACCGAGCATGCGCATTTGTACACAGCAACAACAGAAATAGCATCCGATTGGTCCAATTCAAAGGCAGTGCATCGAACGATCGTCACGCTGCGTCCCACGGGAGGCAAACATGCGCTCTATCGCGTTACGCGGTGTACAATGCCGCATGAAACTACCGGCGTACTGGTGCGTGAATAAGCTCATTTTTATTCACGAGTTTATCAGCACACACTTTTAGAACTGTATTTTTTCCAGTCTTCACATTTGAGCACCCTCGCAGGGGCCGTGTGGAAAATTGGGAAGACAGGATGATCGAGTCTAAATGATGGAATACATGCAACACTTTTATGATAAATCAAGACATACTACTCTTTCTTTTTTCATGTAATGCCTTTTATTCAAATCCCTGACAATGTAATAACTGGTGACAAAATATCATCTAAAAAACAATTACAATTAAAGACTAAATAAAGATGGTCTTACTATGCTGAGCATACATTTAGGGTGGAATAATCGTGTCAATGAGTTGTGAAAGGCATAGCTATTGGTGTAAGATACTGTGAGATATGTCATAGGGCGGTCCTATCATCAAGGTTGGCAAATATGGTTATAGTAGTAATGATCCATTCAATGGTTGTTGAAGAAATCATGATTAAAAAAGAGGTTAACAAATGAAATGGTTGTGCTTTTGAAACCATCCTTAAACCCCATATACCCAGCTACACAGTTCATCAAATGTTATCCCCAAAAGCATGTTTATACCACGAAAGTTCAACACCTTAGTCCTGTTGAGATATGCTGCTGAAAGCCAGCAATTTTTCAGCGATAAATATCAATCAATTTTGACTTATTCAAACATGCTCTCAGTAAATGACATTTTTTGCATAGTTATTACAAACTCAGCTTATTAAATATAATTCATACTTAGAAATAATTTACGATTTGAAAATCAATCAAAGTGTTCTGACATTGTTATAAAAAACAGCATTGATTTTTTAAAGATATAAGATATGTAATATTGTATGGTGATATCTGTGCTTTAATCATGTGGCATCCATGTGATACCCATGCTTTGTCCATGTGGCATCCATGTGTTACACATGCTTTAATCCTGTGATGTACATGTGATACCCATGCTATCGGATAACCATTTCCAAAAAGTAAGACACACTTTCCTTACTGTCATAACATATAGACCTAATAACCATATTCAGGTATGGAATTATCACTTTTTAAACAATTAAAAAGCTTCAAGGTTAAGAGAAACAGACTTCAACTGTTTTAGAACTACTGATATAAGAAATAAGTGATATCCTACAGTCAAAACTAATGGACACCTATTTATGATGTCGGCAGAAATGTAAATCCATGTGATAACCATGCTATAATGTGATGTCCATGTGATACCCATGCTATAACCATGTGGTGTCCATGTGATACCCATGCTATAACCATGTGGTGTCCATGTGATACCCATGCTATAACCATGTGGTTTCAAAGTGACACCCATGCTATAACCATGTGGTTTCAAAGTGACACCCATGCTATAACCATGTGGTGTCCATGTGATACCATGCTATAACCATGTGGTGTCCATGTGATACCCATGCTATAACCATGTGGTGTCCATGTGATACCATGCTATAACCATGTGGTGTCCATGTGATACCCATGCTATAACCATGTGGTTTCAAAGTGACACCCATGTGGTGTCCATGTGATACCCATGCTATAACCATGTGGTGTCCATGTGATACCCATGCTATAACCATGTGGTGTCCATGTGATACCATGCTATAACCATGTGGTGTCCATGTGATACCATGCGATAACCATGTGGTGTCCATGTGATACCCATGCTATAACCATGTGGTGTCCATGTGATACCCATGCTATAACCATGTGGTGTCCATGTGATACCCATGCTATAACCATGTGGTTTCAAAGTGACACCCATGCTTTAATTATGTGATTCCCATGTGATACACATGTGGCGTTCATATGATTATCATCCTTTTATAAAGATTACAATAATCTTAATTACCAAATAAGAATTTGTCTAAATTATTATGTTTTTAAACAATTAAATTATTATGTTTTTAAACAATTAAATTGATTGTTTTTAACAAAATTATCCACCATTTTTTCAACTTTATATTCACATTCATAGAGGGCAAAAAATAGAACTCTTTTGGTGAAATTTACAAATTATTTACAAGTTTTGTACAGAAATCTCATATAATATTACACACTGAAAGCACTTTACAAAGCACTGAATAGCGGGCATTTTTGCAGGTTTTATATTAACACTTTTGTGGTGAATCCATAGGGATTGGGTGATCAAACTGCTGAAGAAATACTTCAAAAAACACCAAAAAAGGCATCATTGCTCACCACAACTGAAAAAAGAATTGAACAATTTAGAGCCGCAAAAAATATTCCGCTATAGAGTGGTATTACTTTAACCTATATTACTCAACAAACAAACAAACAACATAGTAGTCCTACTCAAGATCACACAACTTGTACTGAAATCAAGTTAATTTTCTACAAAATATTGTGGTCCTATAACCACATGATGGTCCTATAACCACATGAACACTCTATTCTACGGGTGACCTAACCTTGTAGGGTCAGGCTGGTTTGTTTCTTAACATTTTCAAAGCAAATCTTAACATTTTAAAAGTTGTTTTTTCCTTCAAAATTTTTCAACTAAAATGCAAACATTTTCAAAAATATTCCCAAAATAAAAAATGAAAAAATGAATTCACAAAGAATGTGTTGATGAGGCACGTAGAACTGATTTTCTTTGGTCGCCTTACCAAATTACAGCGTGTCCCGAAAAACTGGGTTAAAAAGTTTGCGAGCTTATAACGAAATAAGTAGGAAACATGGATAGTTTATATTTAAAATTATTAAACAAAATATACCGGACCTTAATTGGGTAAATTTGGAGACCAATCCAATGTAAACTTTTTGAAATACAAAGATTTGAATAGAGCGTGGTTAGAACCCATTTGTCCCGATTTAAGGAATAAACCATCCGTGCTTTTCATGAAACTGTGCGCTATGTGCAGTATTCTCGGCATGGGGTTTATTCTCCGAAAGAACTTAACAATAACTCGGACTATAACAAAGAACATTTTGTTTTAATGTTATAATGAACTTGTATTATTGCAATATGACCAAGATAATTTTCTTTACTGCCCAAGTCTTTGTAAAGAATGAATGCAAAAGCAAAACTTTCATGAAGTCACAACAATGCGCAATTGCAACACATCCTTGAAAAGTGGGACAAATGGGTTTTGATCACGCTCTATTAAAATCTTTGTATTTCAAAAAGTTCATATTGGATTTATCACAGAGTTTAACCAATTACGGTCAGGTATAATTTGTGTCATATCCCTAAATATGAACTATCCATGTTTCCTACTCTTTTAGTTATAAGCTCGCAAACATTTGAACCCAGTTTTTTGGGACACCCTGTACATCTATTTTTACTGCATAATAGTTGCTTTATATTAGATAGGTACACTATAAGCTTCTTCCAATTTCCTCCAATTTTATGCTTTTGATTTCATAGACATTTCATTGCCTACAAAATACCAAAGAAGATTTCTTGTGCAGTTCTGCATCCGGAAGGGGGTGGGGGGGGGGGGGTACTTAACCCTTTTTTTTGGTAGGGGTGTGCTGCCCAGGATCTCAAAAAGGGGGGCTGCGGAACAGAACTGAGAGGATTTTATGATGAAAAATATGACTGGTTTGTTTTTCAAATGTGATTAGTAAGAACGTAAAATTTTGAATTTTCAATAAAATGGGGGTCTTAAGGGCTGATGCAGGCTTAAAAGGGGTCTTAAGAGCTAGCAGAAGAGGGTGAAAAAGGGGTGGAGGGGTCTTCAGGGCGGCACATACCTATCCCCCTTTCCAATATCATACTTTAATCAGGTTATGCACATGTGATACTAATGCTCAAGAAATCTTCTTTGATCAAACACTAAAGCAAATCATACAACATAAATCCATCATCATTACACACCCCAATCTAGAAAGCCTTAACATTATAGCTTCTTCCCTAAAATCAATGTAACCTATCCACTTTGATCTCAATCAGCAAGCAAAGATGCATATTCCTAGTAATCAATTAAACACTTCATAACATATTAGAAACAATCAGATACAAAGTTCACATCAATATAAATATGGTGTGTTTTGACTTTAAAATGAATAATTGAAACAAATGTAAAATATTTTAAAGAGTTGATAATGCCTAAAGGCGAACAGACACTCTGGGTTGCTAGCCCCAACCAGATAACGGCACACTCAGCCATCGAGAAGCATCTGCATTTGTCCATGTGAAACCCATGCTTTAATCAATATCATGTGATACCATGTGGTGTCCATGTGATAACCATGGGGTGTCCATGTGATAACCATGGGGTGTCCATGTGACAACCATGGGGTGTCCATGTGATAACTATGTGGTGTCCATGTGATAACCATGGGGTGCCCATGTGATAACCATGGGGTGTCCATGTGATAACTATGTGGTGTCCATGTGATAACCATGTCTAATGTTTGCATGTACAGTTTATCATTGCCTGAAGGACAGACAGCTGGACTTAAAGGTAGATGACCCGATCACATTTTCGTAACACAGAATTATTTCAAACATACAGAGATTTTCATATCATATGAAAGCTCGTATTTTTCTCATCATCATACTGAAATTTGACGGCCTAATTCGGTATAATGACAGAGAAATCGACGAAATAGCATTGAATTACCGTGAATGGTAGTTACCACCGATATAGTTTGTGTACTACTCAATGGGTACAGTTCACAGCATCTTGTACGTCTAAAATAAGAACCATAATATATAGCTATGCATCTCAAATTTTGGGAAACGACATTTTTAAGGATGACCTTTCATGTAGAATAGAAAACTTCAAGTTGAAAATCGGAACATCTACCTTTAATTCTTTTTATTACACAACATTTTTTTCAGAATGTTTAAAATTGTGTCACATTTAAAGTGTAATTTAACACTTTTACAATGTTTTTGTGAGAAACACATACTCTCATACACCACTAAATGTGCCTCTACTGTTGAACATTGTAAGTCAAAACACACCATATTCTGAAATTATTAATCATAAATATAATACCATAAACACAGTGAAAGCAAGACAGATTTGATATAAACATATTTTTACTGAAATTTTTGAAAGCACACATATAAGCTGACACAAATAAATATTGACATTAGAAGATACAAAACAATAACGAATTATAATAATGAATATATAGCAATGATAATACAATAATTTGCGAAAATTGGGTAAATGAAGCAAAATCCTTAGAAATGGGTACCTTTTTTTCCAAAATCACCCTTAGAAATGGGTAGGGGTTTTGAATCTCCAGCCACACGCCTGACCAAACCAAATCCGAGTACCAATCCCTCCGGGTATGTACCTGCATTTTCCATTCTCGATACAACCTAACCACTCTATTTTAAACAGCAGCGAACAAAAACTATGGTTACAATGAAGTTAAAGGTATATTATGTGATCTTTCCAGGGAACGCCCTCAACATCGAGAAAAAAATTGAAAGCAGATTTTCTTGCAGATTTACATTTCTGATCATAAATCGTACATACATTCCAAGCTACAGGGCGATATGATTCTTAATTACTTCAAAATCATGATTTTAGAGTGAAAATAAACTGTCGGATAACACCGACAGTTTATATTTTCACTCTAAATTAACTCTAAAAGCCATGATTTTGAGGTAATTAGGAATCGTACCGCTCTGTAACTTGGAATGTATTTACGATTTATGATCAGAAATGTAAATCTGCAAGAAAATATACTTTCTAAAAAAAATCATGAATAGAGGGCGCTCTCTGGAAAAGATCACATAATACAGACGACGATGGACATGCGGAAACCTAAATTTTGAATTCGTATTGAAATAACACGTAATCGCGAATGTTGATCTAATCATTTTGAAAAATTCATCATAGGTTAGAAGAAAATTTTTCCAATCCAAAACCGTTCTGGGTGGCTAATCACCCTAATTGTAAATGCTATTTTTTCACTTATTTTCATCGTTAACCGGGCGATGACTGTTAAAAATATTTCAAAATGGTGCACTCCCGTTGCCATATTGGATCGTCCGAGACGCGTGGCCAGCGTCGTCTGACATAATATGCCTTTAATTGACATTGTTTGAGGAAAATGTAACAAGTATGGCACCCAACAAAACAAGTGATGCTTACAAGCAATAACTCCAGTTACTAGAACCTATAAATGAGATAGAAAAGATGTATAACATTCCAGTCACCTCCCTGGCTTATGCTTTTTCTATTCAAGCAATTGAAGTTGGTGATTACGAGACTAGATAACGCCGTCTCGCATTTGTCTCATCAACATAATACAAGTATTTGTACACATGCTTATGCCTTTTCTCTTCAAGCGACTGAAGTTCGCAGTTACAAGACTCATGGGGAAAAGTGTACTTTAGGTCCCAGATTCTGGACTGTACTAGTATTGTCCGATACTGGAACACCCAGTATCGTCCGATATTGGTACAAAGTCAGTGTTCCAGTATCGGGCGATACTGGAACATACTTATGTACCAGTATCGTTCAATACTGGGACAAATCTCACTGGTATCACATGTACCAGTACTGACCGATACAGGAACATAAATATGTTTCAGTATGGTTCGACACTGGAACACAATTTGGTGTTCAAGTATCGACTGATTATCTGGGACCTAAAGTACACTTTTTCCCACTCATGCATGCCAGGGACCAACAATTCTTTATCTATAGTATACTGTAAATGTTTGACATAAAATAGTCCTAAAAATACTATTAGAGCAATATATTCTTGAAAGTACAAAGCGTTTGGTGGAAAAATTTCCATCAAAACATTAATTTATACAATCCAACGTACAAAAAATAAATCAAAATTTACCTCTTATATTTGTGGTGGTCTCAATATCTAATCTGGATATAATTGTGTGCATCGTATTTGTATATATATGTTCCCAATATAATATAATAATCCAATGTAATATTATGTTCCGATGTAATATTATAAAATTGTGTTTTAACTGGATATTGGTGTATCTAAATTGATAAATGGAGCTGGTAAATATAACATACAGTAAAAGGGGACATTTTTGAGTGGTGTAAATATTCGCGCTTTGCACATTTTGAACATTTTGCTTGTTTTTATTTTCGCGATTTTGAGCTTCCTTACATAGACCTACATATAAAAGGAATATATTCATGAGTTTCTATTTTCGTGCTTGCTGATCTTAGCGCGAAAATCATGAAAGTAAATGTAGCGCGAAAATTTCCACTTTTACAGTATTGGCATTGAACCAATGTAATACCCATGTGGTACTCATGTGATACCCATGTGATACCCATGTGTTGTCCATGTTACTTACATAAGATCCACATGTAACCCACAAGTTACATGTGAAACCCATGTGATACCCATGTGATACCCATGTGTTACCCATGTGATACCCATGCGATACCAATGTGATACCCATGTGTTGTCCATATATGTTACTTATACATAAGATCCACATGTAACCCACAAGGTACCCATGTGAAACCCATGTGATAAGTGATACTCATGTCTTATATTGTAACCTCCTACAGGAGAAAAAACATCACAAATCAAAAATAGGACACATTGCATCAAAAGATACATAAAAAAAAGATATTTCAACCATAGCCGGTAGAATATTCAAAACCTTTCAAGTTATGCTCATATTGTGCACATTGAAGGAACAAAATTGAAGCACTTAAAGGGGCATTGAGAGATACGTATGGGAGTGCGCCCTCAATTATCCTGGAAATCAGTGTTTTTGCATCAAAGTAATACTTACTAACTACCATCTGAAACAGTTTACTAACATTCGCCGTTATCATATAAAATTTCATGATTTTGTTAGTTTCGATATGATGATATCGAAACTAGGTGCTGAATTCGGAAGTAATGCTATCGTTTTACTCACAGACTTTCGCGGCAAATCTCAACCCGGAAGTGCCGTTATTTGCTTATTTGGCATGAAGGCGATGTCGGAATTGTATGACATTTTGGATTTGGGCTATGTTGATGATTATCTTTACGTTATTTGCTCATTTAGTATATCAATACATCTCTCAATGCCCCTTTAAACACATCTTGTCTTAACTATTGTTTCACACAAAATCACACATATCTTTTTACTTCAGTTTTGTGTTTCTTTGTTTTTTCATTTGATAAAAAATGTAGAAAAAATGTTTACATAACTTTCTAATTTAAAGCCAAAATATACTTCCGAAGTTTCAAGGTTTTGGTAAGACTATAATCATTATTCTACATAGATGTCTGACATTTACGCTTCAATTTGTATACATATGTGGTTTTTTAAATCTTAAATCCTGAAACAAGCGGTTATAATATTGACCATTCCTTCATTACATAAGTGCATAGATAGATGGGGGCTACAAACACATGGCTTGTATAATACATCATTTTTAATTATTTATCCTTGAATTAAAGGTATATTATGTGATCTTTTCCAGGAGACACCCTCAATCCTAGAAACAATTTTGGAAGCAGATTTTCTTGGCGATTTATATTTCTGATCATAAATATAATCCGAGTTACAGAGCGATACGATTCCTAATAGGACAGCGCGGACATACGGGCACTTTGAGTTATTTTTAGCAAATTTGCTTGGCAACAAGTGTTTCAAAAGCAAAACATTCCATGCACGCACTCAACGCTGAGTGTTACGCACTTGATTCGCAGTAGGCACAATGTGCGGTTGCCTTAATTGATTGATCTGCTCAAGTTGTTTTCACCAGCATTTGATTGTTTTCACCGGCATGACGTAGGTCCGCCCCAACCTATTACCTCAAAATCATGGTTTTAGAGTAAAAAATAACCGGGGAAAATGTATCCCGACAGTTTATTTTCACTCTAAAACCATGATTTTGAAGTAATTAGGAATCTTATCCCCCTGTAACTTGGAACGTATTTACGATTTATGATCAGAAATGTAAATCTGCAAGAAAATCTACTTTCTAAAAGAAATCATGAATAGAAGGCGCCCCCTGGAAAAGGTCACATAATATGCCTTTAATACACAGTTACATACACTTTCAAAAGTAACAACAGGGCCCTATTTAAGCGTTCATAATTCACTCTTCATGAAATAGGACCCATGTTATACTTTATACCTGGTACCACATCAAGTCCAACTTAAGGGGGCTGTGGACTCTCAGGTACAGCCTCCGTAAAACTGCCGCAACTTCTTCAATATTCATTTAATCTTTATAAACGTATACAGTTTTTTGCACGAAAGGGTTCAATTAATCCAACCATGATAATGAAATTGACCATTTTGGAAAAATGACCAAAAAGTGCCAAAAAAAATCACATTTTCACGGCAGTTTTGTGGAGGCTGTACCTGAGAGTCCACAGCCCCCTTAAGAAGAATTCTTTAATATTCTTCTTTAAAACAAGGCATAAGAAGAGTTAAAGATTCACTCCTCTTAACTCCTGTTATACTGTTATGCAAGAGGGCCCTGGACATCTGCCATATACCTTAATTAGCAGATGCACCCTGTGTGAGAACCATGTAATAACCATGTGGTAGTATTGTGATAGCCATGTGATAGACATGTGATAACCATGTGCTTGCCATGTTATAACCATGTGACAGTAATGTGATAACCACATGATAGCCATGTAATAGCCATGTGATAGACATGTGATAGACATGTGATAACCATGTGCTAGCCATGTTATAACCATGTGAGTCATGTGATAACCACATGATAGCCATGTAATACCCATGTGACAGCCATGTGAAAGACATGTGATAACCATGTGCTAGCCATGTTATAACCATGTGACGGCCATTTGATATCCACATGATAGCCATGTGACCATGTGATATTTGGGTATTCAATTTACCTCACAACTGTAAGACGATAAAGCTGGGGAAGTATTAGCAGTGTATAAGGCAATACAAAATTAGGCCAGAACGTTATAACTGTGTGGCAGTGTTTATACATCTTTCTGTAACCCATGTCATTTTGGTCAATTTTGCAATGACTGTCAGTGACTTCCTCTCCCCAAAGCAAACTAACAGGCTATATTTCCCGGAGACTATACAAGGACACTGTATCAAAAATCTTTCATAGATTAACAAATATGAGAACGAGTATGTTTTTCACAAAACATGATCATAGATATGCAAATTCATGAAATCTACTGTCTATAGTGTCAACATATATATTTTTACATACACTGTTAAAGGTAGATGACCCGATCACATTTTCGTAACACAGAATTATTTCAAACATACGGAGATTTTCATATCAAATGAAAGCTCATATTTTTCTCATCATCATACTGAAATTTAACGGCCTAAATCGGTATAATTACGGAGAAATCGATGAAATAACGTCGAATTACCGCGAATGGTGGTAACCACCGATATAGTTTGTGTACTACTCAATGGGTACAGTTCACGGCATCTTGTGCGTCTAAAATAAGAACCATTAGAGCTATGCAACTCAAACTTTGGAACACGACTTTTTTAAGGATGACCTTTCATGTAGAATAGAAAACTTCAAGTTGAAAATCGGGTCATCTACCTTTAACTTGAAGTGTCTATAATTGGACAAAATGTATAAACTTGAAGGAGCTGTATTAACGGGGATTAAGCCTTTGTCATACTAATACAAGACTAAATTATAGACGCAATTGACATAATATTGGACCGTCAGCACTCAGATCCCAGGTTCCAGCTTTTCCCAACAGTCAAAAGTCCACACTCAACTCTGGAGAAAGATTTACAGCATTGCACCTATTGGGTTACTTGTCTATAAATCATTTTTTGTCCAACATCGAGTCGAATAAGACATCTGTAATTGTGCTGATATTCCCCATTCACCGAGCACCACAAATTATAGATACGTTTTGTCCAATTATGGACACTTCTACATATCATCAGCCTGCTTCGATAATTGCCTAACTCACTTTTCAGCAAAATTGAGTTTTTTGCATAAATCATGACTTCATTACATTTATGCACATGCTGTTATAATACCTAAGTCATTGACCAATCAAAAGTGTTGATAAATGAAGAGCTTTGTTGCAAAAGGGCCACCAGACCATTCCAACATGTTACTCATTTTGCATTATTGAATTTGCATTGACAAATCCATGGAATTAATCAAATTATTGTATGGCTGTGTTCATCTGTTTCTATATGACTTGGATTAGTGCATCCATGCACGCCAATCCTCAATTGGCGTGCATGGATGCACTAATCCAAGTCACATCAACAATACAAGCCTCACATCAACAATACAAGCCTCATTCCACATAATGAATATCCATCCATCAATAATGCAAAATGAGTAACAGGTACACATGTAACAGGTTTCATACTTTTGTTGTTTTCTAAGAACTAGAAAAAATGAGTTAGGCAATTATAGAAGCAGGCTGACGATATAGTTTACAGTGATTTACTTTGCCACATAAAGTACACCCTGTAAGATGGTAAGATTATTATCATTTCTAAAAGTATTTTCTAATCATCAGACTACTTAGAAAAGGATAATTGTCTGTCCTTATTTTAACTGGGCTTTACTTATCTTTGCATTCACCCTAATGAGGCGACAAAAATACAACAACTGCGTTCTACGGGTGAACTGCCCTCTCTGTTTGTGTCGATCCATTGGTCGTTATTTTGGTGAATTTTCAACTTTTTTTTTTTTTTCAACAACGAAAATTATATATCAAAAATGAATTCAATATTAAATTTCAAAAAAGAAATTAGTTTTTTTTAAATATGTAAAAAAAACCAATTTTTTTCCACACACACAAGAAAAGGTTAGTTTGACCTGTAGAACAAGTTTGTTTAACCCCCTGGGCACTACCTGTCTTTCGTACAATAATTCCCATTGGTCAATTACATGATATAATCATTTTGATGACCAATTGCAGTTTTGCTTATAAACAATTTATGCTAATATTTTTGAAAATTGTAATTATTCTAACGATGTCTCTGATTGGCACAATATTTGACACATTCTAAATTTCAACCAATCGGCCGGTAGTTCTCAGGGGGTTAATCATTCGTCACCTGAATGGACCATTTTCTATCCTGAGTACTGTAGTTAACTTTGCTTAGCATTCCATTGAAAGGAAACAGCATCATTTGCTTAGTAAGAAATGGAGAATTTAATTTCTTGTCTTCCGAGCATCATTTTGCTTTTGTTTACACTAATATTGGTCTGTCTAACTATCGTGCATCACTGCGTTTTGCTTCAAACACTTCCCGATTATCACTAAGCTGCAATCTGCTAATCCCATCCGCAATGTCTGTTTCTTCACTCCCAAAAGAGCCGACGCCCGAGTCAAGTTTATCGTTAAAGTTATCAGCGCTACGGGATCGCGGTTTATGCAGCTCATCCATCCACCGTGGTGGCATGGAATAGTCCCGTATGAGTAGACTTCTCCTTTTGGGAGCTTGGGTCAAGTCTACCGGCCCATCCTGCAAAAACGTATCCTCAAATTCACGGTCCTCGAGTTCTTCCGCGAAGCTATTCTCTTGATCCTGTATCATCTTCCGATTCATCTCCGGCGACGACGGAAGCGATTGCGAGATACGCTTCTTCATCCTGCCACGTTTCTCCTCGATGGGTGCGTCGTTATGGCAACCTTGCATCAATAGCAAGTTCACATCGTCCAGTGTTTCTAGTTCAAATGAGTAATGTAGATCAGTATGTGCCAAGCTATCGCGTAGCTTCACACGTCCTCCTTGCAGGTCGGGCGTGTTGAAAGGGTTCACGGGGGTTTTAATCATGACGATCGGTTTTCGTGGTCCCTTGTCGGAATTGCAGCGTTTTAATTGGATAGGTCGTTGTCGAGTTGTTACAGAACAGATTGTGTGGAAGTTGAGTCTCGGTGGTTGTACTGTGCTTTGTGAACGGGACTTCCTTGGTTTGGGGTAACCTGCATGGGAAGAACAAATTGTGTGGAAGTTGAGTCTCGGTGGTTGTACTGTGCTTTGTGAACGGGACTTTCTGGGTTTGGGGTAACCTGCATGGGAAGAACAAATTGTATGGAAGTTGAGTCTCGGTGGTTGTACTGTGCTTTGTGAACGGGACTTCCTGGGTTTGGGGTAACCTGCATGGGAAAGAACAAATTGTGTGGAAGTTGAGTCTCGGTGGTTGTACTGTGCTTTGTGAACGGGACTTTCTGGGTTTGGGGTAACCTGCATGGGAAGAACAAATTGTATGGAAGTTGAGTCTCGGTGGTTGT
This sequence comes from Ophiura sarsii, assembly GCA_035610835.1. Classification (NCBI taxonomy): domain Eukaryota; kingdom Metazoa; phylum Echinodermata; class Ophiuroidea; order Amphilepidida; family Ophiuridae; genus Ophiura; species Ophiura sarsii. Next base: position 1,909,082 of record CM069457.1, read on the forward strand.
ACTGTGCTTTGTGAACGGGACTTTCTGGGTTTGGGGTAACCTGCATGGGGAAGAGACAGAAATAAAAATGTGTTAATGTTAAGTAGCTGATCATATTGTTGCTGTGATGAGGGGTGGGGGTTATGATTACATCAGCATAATATCCAGGACAGAACCCTCAAAAACATGAAAAGGTGTTTCATATTGGGCTTAAAAAATTAAGAAAAACCGTCTATAATGAACAAAATAGTGGAAATGTGGAGAATATTTCATTAATAATAATTGATAGAAGAGGCAGGCTAAAAGGTTTTAACAGGGATGGATCACGCCTCCTAACCCCCCCCCCCCCCCCCCCCCTTAAATGAAAGAAAAAAACCAGTCCCTTAGGCAACAAAAAACACCACCCTGTTTTACAGGCGGACACACCTGTAAAGTATCCATATAGGGTAGGTCGATTTTTAAAGGGATTTTTTTTTAAATCTTTATTTTAACCTAAATGTCACCAAAATCTGAAAAAATCATGAATTTTTTTTTAAATGTGTGAACAAAATATTTCAACAGATTTTCGGCCAAAAAACCGGCTGATTTAACATGCTTTGAGAAAAGAATTCTTAAAAAATAAATCAACATTTCTTGAAAAACGCAAAATGTGTGTCGGTCAGGCCCGTAAAACAGGGGGGGGGGGTCCTCACCTTACCATCAGTTGTTTTTTCATTATTATCAAATTATGTAGGACAGGTTGATTTCTGTACTGGTGTTTTCTCTTTTAACCCTAACCCCTAAATGGGATTTTAACTGCGATCACAATTTTTGGAAGAGAACACCAACTAAATTGATAGGGACCAGCCGGGAATTGATCTGGGGACCCTCCACACGTCGGCTCGTTATCCCACCCATTAAGCCACGGCTCTCAGCTTCTTGTTCGCGCAGTATACCGTGCTCACTATATAGGCTCGGTTGATTACATCATTGAAAAATGTCCGCACTTGCGCTTGGAGATAGGCTTCGAAGTAGTATTTTTTAGCATTTAGGGGGGAGAGGGGTAGGGTTAATGTTTTGTAATCAAGCAAGATCATTTCAGTACAAGTTCTTATTATCATGAAAACGGTTTCTGATGTATATTACAATGAAGTTTATACTAGGCCACTTAAAAATAAAAATTCTGACAAATTCAAAAAAAATGGATTAACATTTTGCCATTTTTGACAAGCAAAATTATTTTTTGGGGGGTCTTTATTCATTTGCATGTGAACACTTTTTTCTTCATCGATTTCTAAGAAAATGGGTTGGTCGGGCCTGTACAAAAGAGTTTCTTTTTTTCGTCACCACAGCGTTATTCTCTATGAACAGAAGAAGGATATTTTCATGAAGGGACACAGCTATGGGGCAATAATGGACTTACCATCCGGGGTTTTATCATCATTGTTATTAGAGTTGAATTCAGTACTGATATTTTCGATCTTGATAACGATATTCTTGAAACCAGGACGAGCTGTTGGAGTCATCTGAAGAAAATAGAACAATAAACTTCCAAGTAAAACAAAATAATTGAAAATCGACCATTGCGTTATCATGTTACATTAGTCTTAGTAAATCCCTCTTTTTTAAAGCCATATCCATGAAATGTTTGAATAATCACACCATTATTTGATTATTCATGTATTCTAATAAGGTGTGCTTTCTTTAATCAGCTCAGATGTTGAACATACAGGCATGAAAAATTCATGGCACATTTGCGAAAAAAGTGCTTGTTCTTTCTGACTCACCCTGTATTACAACATACCTGTCAATTGGAATAGGGACTAAGTCACACATATATCTCCTGATATCAAGATAAGTAAACATACGCATTAAACAACCATAAAAGCAAGTCACTATTTCTAAGATGTAAATAATTGACAATCTATATGCCTTCATTCAACTTGAAGGTAAATGTTACTCTTGAAGGTAAATGTTACTCTATGTAAACAGTCACAATAAGAAATATATATATATATGCACAAAAACAACTTAGCCCCGGTCCAACTTGATACCTGGTCTAAATGAAGAATATAGTTCTCCCAGAATCTGTTTATGCTTAAATGAGCTCATTCTAGATTTTTAATGGACCTAATATTAATAAGGAGCATTCTTAGACAGCTAAGAAAGTTTAAGCAATCCTTAATGGTTATCAGAGAAATCGGCGACATTTATATGAGACAATATAACACAGGTAAACGAAGCTTTAATTTATTATTGAGACCACACTTGCGCAGTTCTTGGTAACTATAGTTTTGATCCATAAGAATCACTTCAGCAGTACGTGTTAATGTTTCAATCAAACACATCTAGAGCCCTAAAATGTATCCAAGTAATACAGAATCTTTATTTTGATTGGTTATTGCAATGATTATTTCATGTTATTAACCAATCAGAGATCATGTTAGATACTTACCTCACAGCATTGACATGCTAGTTGTAAGAATGCTTCAGGACAGGACGTGTTCCTCACCATATTACTAAATGTGTCCAAGTAATACAGAATCTTTATTTTGATTGGTTATTGCAATGATTATTTCATGTTATTAACCAATCAGAGATCATGTTAGATACTTACCTCACAGCATTGACATGCTAGTTGTAAGAATGCTTCAGGACAGGACGTGTTCCTCACCATATTACTAAATGTGTCTAAGTAATACAGACTCTTTATTTTGATTGGTTATTGCAATGATTATTTCATGTTATTAACCAATCAGAGGTCATGTTAGTTACTTACCTCACAGCATTGACATGCTAGTTGTAAGAATGCTTCAGGACAGGAAGTGTTCCTCACCATATTACTAAATGTATCCAAGTAATACAGAATCTTTATTTTGATTGGTTATTGCAATGATTATGTCATGTTATTAACCAATCAGAGGTCATGTTAGTTACTTACCTCACAGCATTGACATGCTAGTTGTAAGAATGCTTCAGGGCAGGAAGTGTTCCTCACCATATTACTAAATGTGTCTAAGTAATACAGAATCTTTATTTTGATTGGTTATTGCAATGATTATTTCATGTTATTAACCAATCAGAGATCATGTTAGATACTTACCTCACAGCATTGACATGCTAGTTGTAAGAATGCTTCAGGGCAGGAAGTGTTCCTCACCATATTACTAAATGTATCCAAGTAATACAGAATCTTTATTTTGATTGGTTATTGCAATGATTATTTCATGTTATTAACCAATCAGAGGTCATGTTAGTTACTTACCTCACAGCATTGACATGCTAGTTGTAAAAATGCTTCAGGGCAGGAAGTGTTCCTCACCATATTACTAAATGTGTCTAAGTAATACAGAATCTTTATTTTGATTGGTCATTGCAATGATTATTTCATGTTATTAACCAATCAGAGATCATGTTAGATACTTACCTCACAGCATTGACATGCTAGTTGTAAGAATGCTTCAGGGCAGGACGTGTTCCTCACCATATTACTAAATGTATCCAAGTAATACAGACTCTTTATTTTGATTGGTTATTGCAATGATTATGTCATGTTATTAACCAATCAGAGGTCATGTTAGATACTTACCTCACAGCATTGACATGCTAGTTGTAAGAATGCTTCAGGACAGGACGTGTTCCTCACCATATTACTAAATGTATCCAAGTAATACAGACTCTTTATTTTGATTGGTTATTGCAATGATTATGTCATGTTATTAACCAATCAGAGGTCATGTTAGATACCTACCTCACAGCATTGACATGCTAGTTGTAAGAATGCTTCAGGGCAGGACGTGTTCCTCACCATATTACTAAATGTATCCAAGTAATACAGACTCTTTATTTTGATTGGTTATTGCAATGATTATGTCATGTTATTAACCAATCAGAGATCATGTTAGATACTTACCTCACAGCATTGACATGCTAGTTGTAAGAATGCTTCAGGACAGGACGTGTTCCTCACCATATTACTAAATGTATCCAAGTAATACAGACTCTTTATTTTGATTGGTTATTGCAATGATTATGTCATGTTATTAACCAATCAGAGGTCATGTTAGATACCTACCTCACAGCATTGACATGCTAGTTGTAAGAATGCTTCAGGGCAGGACGTGTTCCTCACCATATTACTAAATGTATCCAAGTAATACAGACTCTTTATTTTGATTGGTTATTGCAATGATTATGTCATGTTATTAACCAATCAGAGATCATGTTAGATACTTACCTCACAGCATTGACATGCTAGTTGTAAGAATGCTTCAGGGCAGGACGTGTTCCTCACCATATTACTAAATGTATCCAAGTAATACAGAATCTTTATTTTGATTGGTCATTGCAATGATTATTTCATGTTATTAACCAATCAGAGGTCATGTTAGTTACTTACCTCACAGCATTGACATGCTAGTTGTAAGAATGCTTCAGGACAGGACGTGTTCCTCACCATATTACTAAATGTGTCTAAGTAATACAGAATCTTTATTTTGATTGGTTATTGCAATGATTATTTCATGTTATTAACCAATCAGAGGTCATGTTAGATACTTACCTCACAGCATTGACATGCTAGTTGTAAAAATGCTTCTGGGCAGGAAGTGTTCCTTACCATATTACTAAATGTATCCAAGTAATACAGAATCTTTATTTTGATTGGTTATTGCAATGATTATGTCATGTTATTAACCAATCAGAGATCATGTTAGATACTTACCTCACAGCATTGACATGCTAGTTGTAAGAATGCTTCAGGGCAGGAAGTGTTCCTCACCATATTACTAAATGTGTCTAAGTAATACAGAATCTTTATTTTGATTGGTTATTGCAATGATTATTTCATGTTATTAACCAATCAGAGATCATGTTAGATACTTACCTCACAGCATTGACATGCTAGTTGTAAGAATGCTTCAGGATAGGAAGTGTTCCTCCCCATATTACTAAATGTGTCTAAGTAATACAGACTCTTTATTTTGATTGGTTATTGCAATTATTATGTCATGTTATTAACCAATCAGAGATCATGTTAGATACTTACCTCACAGCATTGACATGCTAGTTGTAAGAATGCTTCAGGACAGGACGTGTTCCTCACCATATTACTAAATGTGTCTAAGTAATACAGACTCTTTATTTTGATTGGTCATTGCAATGATTATTTCATGTTATTAACCAATCAGAGATCATGTTAGATACTTACCTCACAGCATTGACATGCTAGTTGTAAGAATGCTTCAGGGCAGGACGTGTTCCTCACCATATTACTAAATGTATCCAAGTAATACAGAATCTTTATTTTGATTGGTTATTGCAATGATTATTTCATGTTATTAACCAATCAGAGGTCATGTTAGATACTTACCTCACAGCATTGACATGCTAGTTGTAAGAATGCTTCAGGGCAGGACGTGTTCCTCACCATATTACTAAATGTATCCAAGTAATACAGAATCTTTATTTTGATTGGTTATTGCAATGATTATTTCATGTTATTAACCAATCAGAGGTCATGTTAGATACTTACCTCACAGCATTGACATGCTAGTTGTAAGAATGCTTCAGGACAGGAAGTGTTCCTCACCATATTACTAAATGTATCCAAGTAATACAGAATCTTTATTTTGATTGGTTATTGCAATGATTATTTCATGTTATTAACCAATCAGAGATCATGTTAGATACTTACCTCACAGCATTGACATGCTAGTTGTAAGAATGCTTCAGGACAGGACGTGTTCCTCACCATATTACTAAATGTATCCAATAATACAGAATCTTTATTTTGATTGGTCATTGCAATGATTATTTCATGTTATTAACCAATCAGAGGTCATGTTAGATACTTACCTCACAGCATTGACATGCTAGTTGTAAGAATGCTTCAGGACAGGAAGTGTTCCTCACCATATTACTAAATGTATCCAAGTAATACAGAATCTTTATTTTGATTGGTTATTGCAATGATTATGTCATGTTATTAACCAATCAGAGGTCATGTTAGTTACTTACCTCACAGCATTGACATGCTAGTTGTAAGAATGCTTCAGGGCAGGAAGTGTTCCTCACCATATTACTAAATGTGTCTAAGTAATACAGAATCTTTATTTTGATTGGTTATTGCAATGATTATTTCATGTTATTAACCAATCAGAGATCATGTTAGATACTTACCTCACAGCATTGACATGCTAGTTGTAAAAATGCTTCAGGGCAGGACGTGTTCCTCACCATATTACTAAATGTGTCTAAGTAATACAGACTCTTTATTTTGATTGGTTATTGCAATGATTATGTCATGTTATTAACCAATCAGAGGTCACGTTAGATACTTACCTCACAGCATTGACATGCTAGTTGTAAGAATGCTTCAGGGCAGGAAGTGTTCCTCACCATATTACTAAATGTATCCAAGTAATACAGAATCTTTATTTTGATTGGTTATTGCAATGATTATGTCATGTTATTAACCAATCAGAGGTCATGTTAGATACTTACCTCACAGCATTGACATGCTAGTTGTAAGAATGCTTCAGGACAGGACGTGTTCCTCACCATATTACTAAATGTATCCAAGTAATACAGAATCTTTATTTTGATTGGTTATTGCAATGATTATGTCATGTTATTAACCAATCAGAGATCATGTTAGATACCTACCTCACAGCATTGACATGCTAGTTGTAAGAATGCTTCAGGACAGGACGTGTTCCTCACCATATTACTAAATGTATCCAAGTAATACAGAATCTTTATTTTGATTGGTCATTGCAATGATTATTTCATGTTATTAACCAATCAGAGGTCACGTTAGATACTTACCTCACAGCATTGACATGCTAGTTGTAAGAATGCTTCAGGACAGGACGTGTTCCTCACCATATTACTAAATGTGTCTAAGTAATACAGAATCTTTATTTTGATTGGTTATTGCAATGATTATTTCATGTTATTAACCAATCAGAGATCATGTTAGATACTTACCTCACAGCATTGACATGCTAGTTGTAAGAATGCTTCAGGGCAGGACGTGTTCCTCACCATATTACTAAATGTGTCTAAGTAATACAGACTCTTTATTTTGATTGGTTATTGCAATGATTATTTCATGTTATTAACCAATCAGAGATCATGTTAGATACCTACCTCACAGCATTGACATGCTAGTTGTAAGAATGCTTCAGGACAGGACGTGTTCCTCACCATATTACTAAATGTGTCTAAGTAATACAGAATCTTTATTTTGATTGGTTATTGCAATGATTATGTCATGTTATTAACCAATCAGAGATCATGTTAGATACTTACCTCACAGCATTGACATGCTAGTTGTAAGAATGCTTCAGGACAGGACGTGTTCCTCACCATATTACTAAATGTATCCAAGTAATACAGACTCTTTATTTTGATTGGTCATTGCAATGATTATTTCATGTTATTAACCAATCAGAGATCATGTTAGATACTTACCTCACAGCATTGACATGCTAGTTGTAAGAATGCTTCAGGACAGGACGTGTTCCTCACCATATTACTAAATGTATCCAAGTAATACAGACTCTTTATTTTGATTGGTCATTGCAATGATTATTTCATGTTATTAACCAATCAGAGATCATGTTAGATACTTACCTCACAGCATTGACATGCTAGTTGTAAGAATGCTTCAGGACAGGACGTGTTCCTCACCATATTACTAAATGTATCCAAGTAATACAGACTCTTTATTTTGATTGGTCATTGCAATGATTATTTCATGTTATTAACCAATCAGAGATCATGTTAGATACTTACCTCACAGCATTGACATGCTAGTTGTAAGAATGCTTCAGGGCAGGACGTGTTCCTCACCATATTACTAAATGTATCCAAGTAATACAGAATCTTTATTTTGATTGGTCATTGCAATGATTATTTCATGTTATTAACCAATCAGAGGTCATGTTAGATACTTACCTCACAGCATTGACATGCTAGTTGTAAGAATGCTTCAGGACAGGACGTGTTCCTCACCATATTACTAAATGTATCTAAGTAATACAGAATCTTTATTTTGATTGGTTATTGCAATGATTATTTCATGTTATTAACCAATCAGAGGTCACGTTAGATACTTACCTCACAGCATTGACATGCTAGTTGTAAAAATGCTTCAGGGCAGGACGTGTTCCTCACCATATTACTAAATGTGTCTAAGTAATACAGACTCTTTATTTTGATTGGTTATTGTTGGTCATTGCAATGATTATGTCATGTTATTAACCAATCAGAGATCATGTTAGTTACTTACCTCACAGCATTGACATGCTAGTTGTAAGAATGCTTCAGGACAGGACGTGTTCCTCACCATATTACTAAATGTATCCAAGTAATACAGAATCTTTATTTTGATTGGTTATTGCAATGATTATGTCATGTTATTAACCAATCAGAGATCATGTTAGATACTTACCTCACAGCATTGACATGCTAGTTGTAAGAATGCTTCAGGACAGGACGTGTTCCTCACCATATTACTAAATGTATCCAAGTAATACAGAATCTTTATTTTGATTGGTCATTGCAATGATTATGTCATGTTATTAACCAATCAGAGGTCATGTTAGGTACTTACCTCACAGCATTGACATGCTAGTTGTAAGAATGCTTCAGGGCAGGAAGTGTTCCTCACCATATTACTAAATGTATCCAAGTAATACAGACTCTTTATTTTGATTGGTCATTGCAATGATTATTTCATGTTATTAACCAATCAGAGGTCATGTTAGTTACTTACCTCACAGCATTGACATGCTAGTTGTAAGAATGCTTCAGGACAGGACGTGTTCCTCACCATATTACTAAATGTGTCTAAGTAATACAGAATCTTTATTTTGATTGGTTATTGCAATGATTATGTCATGTTATTAACCAATCAGAGATCATGTTAGATACTTACCTCACAGCATTGACATGCTAGTTGTAAGAATGCTTCAGGACAGGACGTGTTCCTCACCATATTACTAAATGTATCCAAGTAATACAGAATCTTTATTTTGATTGGTCATTGCAATGATTATGTCATGTTATTAACCAATCAGAGGTCATGTTAGGTACTTACCTCACAGCATTGACATGCTAGTTGTAAGAATGCTTCAGGGCAGGAAGTGTTCCTCACCATATTACTAAATGTATCCAAGTAATACAGACTCTTTATTTTGATTGGTCATTGCAATGATTATTTCATGTTATTAACCAATCAGAGATCATGTTAGATACTTACCTCACAGCATTGACATGCTAGTTGTAAGAATGCTTCAGGACAGGACGTGTTCCTCACCATATTACTAAATGTATCCAAGTAATACAGAATCTTTATTTTGATTGGTTATTGCAATGATTATTTCATGTTATTAACCAATCAGAGATCATGTTAGATACTTACCTCACAGCATTGACATGCTAGTTGTAAGAATGCTTCAGGGCAGGAAGTGTTCCTCACCATATTACTAAATGTGTCTAAGTAATACAGAATCTTTATTTTGATTGGTTATTGCAATGATTATTTCATGTTATTAACCAATCAGAGATCATGTTAGATACTTACCTCACAGCATTGACATGCTAGTTGTAAGAATGCTTCAGGGCAGGAAGTGTTCCTCACCATATTACTAAATGTATCCAAGTAATACAGAATCTTTATTTTGATTGGTTATTGCAATGATTATTTCATGTTATTAACCAATCAGAGATCATGTTAGATACTTACCTCACAGCATTGACATGCTAGTTGTAAGAATGCTTCAGGACAGGACGTGTTCCTCACCATATTACTAAATGTATCCAATAATACAGAATCTTTATTTTGATTGGTTATTGCAATGATTATGTCATGTTATTAACCAATCAGAGATCATGTTAGATACTTACCTCACAGCATTGACATGCTAGTTGTAAGAATGCTTCAGGACAGGACGTGTTCCTCACCATATTACTAAATGTATCCAAGTAATACAGACTCTTTATTTTGATTGGTCATTGCAATGATTATTTCATGTTATTAACCAATCAGAGGTCATGTTAGATACTTACCTCACAGCATTGACATGCTAGTTGTAAGAATGCTTCAGGACAGGACGTGTTCCTCACCATATTACTAAATGTGTCTAAGTAATACAGACTCTTTATTTTGATTGGTTATTGCAATGATTATTTCATGTTATTAACCAATCAGAGGTCATGTTAGTTACTTACCTCACAGCATTGACATGCTAGTTGTAAAAATGCTTCAGGGCAGGAAGTGTTCCTCACCATATTACTAAATGTATCCAAGTAATACAGAATCTTTATTTTGATTGGTTATTGCAATGATTATTTCATGTTATTAACCAATCAGAGGTCATGTTAGATACTTACCTCACAGCATTGACATGCTAGTTGTAAAAATGCTTCAGGGCAGGAATTGTTCCTCACCATATTACTAAATGTGTCTAAGTAATACAGACTCTTTATTTTGATTGGTCATTGCAATGATTATTTCATGTTATTAACCAATCAGAGATCATGTTAGATACCTACCTCACAGCATTGACATGCTAGTTGTAAGAATGCTTCAGGACAGGACGTGTTCCTCACCATATTACTAAATGTGTCCAAGTAATACAGAATCTTTATTTTGATTGGTCATTGCAATGATTATGTCATGTTATTAACCAATCAGAGGTCATGTTAGATACTTACCTCACAGCATTGACATGCTAGTTGTAAAAATGCTTCAGGGCAGGACGTGTTCCTCACCATATTACTAAATGTATCCAAGTAATACAGACTCTTTATTTTGATTGGTCATTGCAATGATTATTTCATGTTATTAACCAATCAGAGGTCATGTTAGATACTTACCTCACAGCATTGACATGCTAGTTGTAAGAATGCTTCAGGGCAGGACGTGTTCCTCACCATATTACTAAATGTATCCAAGTAATACAGACTCTTTATTTTGATTGGTTATTGCAATGATTATGTCATGTTATTAACCAATCAGAGGTCATGTTAGATACTTACCTCACAGCATTGACATGCTAGTTGTAAGAATGCTTCAGGACAGGACGTGTTCCTCACCATATTATTACTAAATGTATCCAAGTAATACAGACTCTTTATTTTGATTGGTTATTGCAATGATTATGTCATGTTATTAACCAATCAGAGGTCATGTTAGATACCTACCTCACAGCATTGACATGCTAGTTGTAAGAATGCTTCAGGGCAGGACGTGTTCCTCACCATATTACTAAATGTATCCAAGTAATACAGAATCTTTATTTTGATTGGTTATTGCAATGATTATTTCATGTTATTAACCAATCAGAGATCATGTTAGATACTTACCTCACAGCATTGACATGCTAGTTGTAAGAATGCTTCAGGACAGGACGTGTTCCTCACCATATTACTAAATGTATCCAAGTAATACAGAATCTTTATTTTGATTGGTTATTGCAATGATTATTTCATGTTATTAACCAATCAGAGGTCATGTTAGGTACTTACCTCACAGCATTGACATGCTAGTTGTAAGAATGCTTCAGGACAGGACGTGTTCCTCACCATATTACTAAATGTATCCAATAATACAGAATCTTTATTTTGATTGGTTATTGCAATGATTATTTCATGTTATTAACCAATCAGAGGTCATGTTAGATACTTACCTCACAGCATTGACATGCTAGTTGTAAAAATGCTTCAGGGCAGGACGTGTTCCTCACCATATTACTAAATGTATCCAATAATACAGAATCTTTATTTTGATTGGTTATTGCAATGATTATGTCATGTTATTAACCAATCAGAGATCATGTTAGATACTTACCTCACAGCATTGACATGCTAGTTGTAAGAATGCTTCAGGGCAGGACGTGTTCCTCACCATATTACTAAATGTATCCAATAATACAGAATCTTTATTTTGATTGGTCATTGCAATGATTATTTCATGTTATTAACCAATCAGAGATCATGTTAGATACTTACCTCACAGCATTGACATGCTAGTTGTAAGAATGCTTCAGGACAGGACGTGTTCCTCACCATATTACTAAATGTGTCTAAGTAATACAGACTCTTTATTTTGATTGGTTATTGCAATGATTATTTCATGTTATTAACCAATCAGAGGTCATGTTAGTTACTTACCTCACAGCATTGACATGCTAGTTGTAAGAATGCTTCAGGACAGGAAGTGTTCCTCACCATATTACTAAATGTATCCAAGTAATACAGAATCTTTATTTTGATTGGTTATTGCAATGATTATTTCATGTTATTAACCAATCAGAGGTCATGTTAGATACTTACCTCACAGCATTGACATGCTAGTTGTAAGAATGCTTCAGGACAGGAAGTGTTCCTCACCATATTACTAAATGTATCCAAGTAATACAGAATCTTTATGTTGATTGGTTATTGCATTGATTATTTCATGTTATTAACCAATCAGAGGTCATGTTAGATACTTACCTCACAGCATTGACATGCTAGTTGTAAGAATGCTTCAGGACAGGAAGTGTTCCTCACCATATTACTAAATGTATCCAAGTAATACAGAATCTTTATTTTGATTGGTCATTGCAATGATTATTTCATGTTATTAACCAATCAGAGGTCATGTTAGATACCTACCTCACAGCATTGACATGCTAGTTGTAAGAATGCTTCAGGACAGGACGTGTTCCTCACCATATTACTAAATGTATCCAAGTAATACAGAATCTTTATGTTGATTGGTTATTGCATTGATTATTTCATGTTATTAACCAATCAGAGGTCATGTTAGATACTTACCTCACAGCATTGACATGCTAGTTGTAAGAATGCTTCAGGACAGGACGTGTTCCTCACCATATTACTAAATGTATCCAAGTAATACAGAATCTTTATGTTGATTGGTTATTGCAATGATTATTTCATGTTATTAACCAATCAGAGGTCACGTTAGATACTTACCTCACAGCATTGACATGCTAGTTGTAAGAATGCTTCATGACAGGAAGTGTTCCTCACCATATTACTAAATGTATCCAAGTAATACAGAATCTTTATTTTGATTGGTTATTGCAATGATTATTTCATGTTATTAACCAATCAGAGGTCATGTTAGATACCTACCTCACAGCATTGACATGCTAGTTGTAAGAATGCTTCAGGACAGGAAGTGTTCCTCACCATATTACTAAATGTATCCAAGTAATACAGAATCTTTATTTTGATTGGTTATTGCAATGATTATTTCATATTATTAACCAATCAGAGGTCATGTTAGATACTTACCTCACAGCATTGACATGCTAGTTGTAAGAATGCTTCAGGACAGGAAGTGTTCCTCACCATATTACTAAATGTATCCAAGTAATACAGAATCTTTATTTTGATTGGTTATTGCATTGATTATTTCATGTTATTAACCAATCAGAGGTCATGTTAGATACTTACCTCACAGCATTGACATGCTAGTTGTAAGAATGCTTCAGGACAGGAAGTGTTCCTCACCATATTACTAAATGTATCCAAGTAATACAGAATCTTTATGTTGATTGGTTATTGCATTGATTATTTCATGTTATTAACCAATCAGAGGTCACGTTAGATACTTACCTCACAGCATTGACATGCTAGTTGTAAGAATGCTTCAGGACAGGAAGTGTTCCTCACCATATTACTAAATGTGTCTAAGTGATACAGAATCTTTATTTTGATTGGTCATTGCAATGATTATTTCATGTTATTAACCAATCAGAGGTCACGTTAGATACTTACCTCACAGCATTGACATGCTAGTTGTAAGAAAGCTTCAGGACAGGACGTGTTCCTCACCATATCACTAAATGCATTCTTGTCTAATCCAAAATTCTGTCAAAAGAAACAAAATAAATGGTTATTCTCAACCAACAAGAAAGATACAGTGGCATATAGATTTATATCAGATCACATCATGTTGAGCTATACATGCCTTTTGAATCATTGTAATGCAGCAGCCAGAGTAGCTTAATTCAGTGTAGTGATTTAAACATGTCTGGATTTTTTTCAATCACTATGCGAAAATGAGAATGTCAAAATGATATTGCAGTCTTTGTCACTGCTCTTCAATGATTTTAAAACGATATTCTTTCATCCTCTCACTATACACCATTCCCCTTGAAGCACAACCATGAGAGCTTGAGAGCATACTGTAAAAGCCAATATTTTTGCGTAAAGATATTTTTGCGCATTTTGATATCATAGACATTTCACGAATTGTTTTTTTCGCGAGCGACCTTTTGGATGCACTGCATGAATGTTGAAAACAATATTTTCGGGGGAAAATATTTTGCGCGAAAAGCGCGAAAATAAAACCACCGCAAAAATGTCAGCTTTTACAGTATTCCATTGATGACAGCTGATTCTTTGGACACATGACTCAATAAGCTGTTGATTGAAGACAGATCCTACTAAGTCCTTAGTATTTTAAGCATCGAAAACTTTGATGGGGTGGCCAGCCTCAATAAAGAAATATATATGATATGATATGATATTTAGTTGGTGTTTTTTCCTCGAAAATTGTGATCCCGGTCAAAAATCCTAAACCGGGGTTAGGGTTATGGTAACATTTTTTATTTTTTTTGTGTGTTCTATTAACCCTTACCCCCCCCCCCCCCTCCCCCTGAGTGCTAAAAAATGATAATCCAAAGTCCCTCTCCAAACGCATGCGCCGTCGGTTTTCGATGACGTAGTCAACCTAGCCTATATAATGAGAGCAGTATACTGCACGAATGTGTAGCTGAGGGCCGTGGCTTAGTGGTTGGAAGGTGGGGCTAGAGAACGGAGGGTCCCCGGATCGAATCCTGGCAGGTTCCCGGAGATTTAGTTGGTGTTTTTTCCTCGAAAATTGTGATCCCGGTCAAAATCCTAAACCGGGGTTAGGGTTTTGACAAAATGTGTTTTACAATTTTTCAAGAAATGTCAATATTGTCTCATGCAGTGATCGATTTTTCGTGAAAAATTGTGTGTAGCAAATTGTTGTCAAATTACAACTGTTCGTTAAAAATGATAAACTGTTACATTGAAATGCATAGTATAAAACTGCTAAAAACATTTGAGGTTGTATAGCAAATTCTGCAAAGTGCGACACTGGGTAAATCATACTCTGATCTCTTGTCTATTCTGCGTGCAGTGAAACAACAGTGTATGTCCTATTTGGTTAATAGATGACATCATAAGTAAAATCATGTAAAAAAACCCTTTTTTACACAAATTCAACAATTTATCTTTGGACATATTATATCGTCACTGTTCTGACATGGGTGGCACATCACGAAAAAAATCCTTTTGAGAAAATCATGTTTGAACATTTTCCAATTTTTGAAGACTCATTGGAGAGCATTTACATCAAATGTCACTATCATTATCAAAGAATATTAATGAATATATACTTATGTTTGTTATGAGCATGTTATAACAACAAACTGCAATTATTAATTAGGAGTAACTATGTTGTATAGAAAAGTCATATGCCAGTATGTCAAAACAAACAAAAAATGACTCCATATTCTTCCTACAGTGATATGCCGGTGATGTTCCTGTGTCAGAACTGCCGCTTACACGGTGGTCAATAGCGGAATATTGTGATATGCGATATGTGGTATGTCAGAACACAAAATGAGGTTTCCATGCTGGTAGTATGTAAAAACCATGTCATATCACACTGATTAGTGCTGTATCACATCAATCTAAAATATTTTGGAGAATGAAGAGTTTCATTCGTAGATTATGAAATGCAACAACTCATTTTAGCCAAAATGGCAATGTGCCGGTATATATCAGAACAGCGATGATATCATTCATTTGTAGTTGTAACACTTTGCCAATTGATTGAATTTTTAGTTTGTGATTGAAACAGCTGTATAAGACTCCACTTAACATCGACCAATTATCCAATCAACGGCATAGTGTGAACAGACTGAATTTTCACTCATTCGTCAGGTGAGATATAAATTCTTTTATCATAAGATGATCATTTTAAAAGTTATGGTATCTCTTATGAGTGTGGAATATCTTCCTTATAAACATAGACGTACCTCTAATCTAGGCAAGACCTCAGGATCAGCTGTGATGCGGGCTATCATCTCACATAGGATAATACCATAAGAAAAGATGTCCGCCTGAAAAGATAAAGAGATATTAAAATTCAAATATGTTTATAATTAATATTGTCACTTTTTTCATAAGGATTATGGTGGCTTGCGTTACTTTGTGACAACTCCCATCAGAGGCTTACCATGGTATTTACAGCAGAGCAAAATCTTGGGCCGGAATGCACAAAACCTGGTCTAACTTTAAACCGGGTATAAATAAAGATTAGTCCTTCCCAAAAGGATCTGTCTATGCTTTGATGAGACCATTCTACATTATTAATGAACCTTTAGTTTACCATACAAAACAGAAACTTTTCCCAACTTTCGATGTCCATCTCAAGAATTACCAAATCAATACTAGACATGTTTGTACTTATTTTAATGCATTTCTCATGGTGATTCCAAATGTGGTTATGAAATTCAATAATTGTGACATTTTTGAAACATTCTGTATAACTATGGAACCACTGCCTTGTGGAAAGTGCTAATAATACTACCAATGTATACAAAACAATATTTATGGAGTATTAATTTATTGCTGGAGGTGTTTTTATTGCTGCATATAAAATGTTAGAAATGTGTTGTTGGCACCTGTTAATGCTAATGTTTGGAATACAGTCATCACAATAAGTAACTGACCAGGTAATAAACATGCTGATAACTCTAAAAGTATAACTCCTACATAAACATATTTATGTATAAAGTTGTTGAGAAATTTCTCTTCTTGAATTTGAGATATTACACGCTAAGAATGGTTGATTAATCAGGAAGTTACGATCCCAAACGATAGGGCAAGTCTGATTTTCATTTTAACATTTTCTTTTCAACACGGGGAGAGTATGACAGGTAAAGCGAGTGTGCCGTATTGATCAACCGTAACAATGCTACCGGGCGACTATCCAACAACCAGGCCATCAACGGGTGAATTGGCACTACCACAACCAGTAATCAATAATTTGCCGGTCTGAGTCCCCGTGTTGAAAATGAAAATGTGAAAATGAAAATCAGACTTAACAGTACATGTGGGATTGTAACTTCCTTAATAATCAGCCATTCTTAGCGTGTATCTCAAATTCAAGAAGTGAAATTTCACTACATGTTTATAATTTAATATGTTTATGTAGGAGTTATACATTTAGGGTTATCAGCACATTTATTACCTGGTCAGTTACTTATTGTGATGACTGTATATATTTTTGAGGGTAAGAGAAGGGAATTAATACCAACTTCCTCGGAATAAAAGATGAACATAATTATCAGGCATGGAAATTCAATAATACATTATTCTGTTTTGTTTGGTGTTGCAATGATACCCCTCATAAAACTCCCCTATTCTTAACCCTAACTCTACCCCCACTTTTTCAGAATTTTTTCTTCAACGTGGAAAATCGACCAAAATATCCCCCCGATCCCCCTGGATCCAGGGACCTCCAGCACGTGGAGCTTCCAATTCCCCGCTACACCACGGCTTCCAAGCACAGTCTGGGCAGTGTATTGTCCAGACTGTATGGAGTGGGTCCATTTTTTCATCGAAAAACTTCCACGCCGGGTGGTACCAACGTGCCCAGTCGTGGTATATTGTGGTATATGGTAGGGTTAAGCTTAGAATTTCAGCGCAAATCTAATAACCCTTTCTCACAAAGATTCTCTTAAATCGTACCAATCTAAAATAAATTCTTGCGATGTTTTCAGTTTCTCTTCTTGCACCAAACGACATGGTGCTTTGTGTCCTGATCAAGATAAATACTAAATATCAAGATTACAAAATGGTAATGCGACGGATGTTCCTTAGATGAAAGTAGACTGAAAAAAATCCAAGATTTGCCCAGTTACACAACAAGCTTCTCATTCCCACTTTGTACCCCAATTTCAAAATATGGCTCACTGTGGACCAATATAAGTCCGATAATGTTATTTTATTTTTAATATACTATCAACTTATTTCACTGTATTTTGTTCTCACTGTTTCATTGTATACTTTTCCGCGTAAACTCTCCGGTGCTATCCAGAATGGTGACCCTACAGTTGACATCTTCTCGTCTTGGTTTCTATGGTAACAAGGAAAACGAACAGAAAATAATGTTAAAAGCAGCGTTAGATATAAGAAAAATAAACTGGATAACCCAGCAGAAGAGTTTGGTTATCCAACCATATCCGTCATTGCTCAAGAAACAATGTTATGATTTTTACAAAGTTAACAATAACTGGTGTGTCATATACTGCTGATCATCACATTTTGTTATTTGGTAATATTTTTTCTAATAAAACCATCAATTTATTGGTGATGATATGCCAAGTGAGATGCTAAATGCGATACTTGGTGTTTGTTAGTAAAATACTGAAAACATACCAATCTACTTGGAATGTTTCAAATGTGGTTATTTGATTTTTAGGATTTTTAAAGATACGAAACCATGATTTGTTTTGCTGGAGAGGAAACCAGGATTTGTTTTGCTGGAGACGAAACCATGATTTGTTTTGCTGAAGACGAAACCAGGATTTGTTTTGCTGTCGACCTCCCCTTTATAACATTGACATTTCCCCTCCATTAGAAACAATGATGTTATGGTTTACCACTATGTTTGTTGTTTCTATCCATAATCTGTATGTTTGTTATTTTGCAATATTGTTTTAAAAGCTACCTGTCAAATTGTGCATACAGTGACACACAAAAACCTGTTCTATGACCTCGACCACCCTATTTGAGCATTTCCCCATTTTTGTTGTTGAGAAATTTGAAGAAAAAAATACAATTAAAATAATTCCACGAGCGGGGTAACTGTTAGTTATCAAGCTTGTGCACCCCCCCCCCCCCCCCACTCTAACATTTCTGACTCGACATTTCCCCAAAAATTGTGGGGGAAAAGAGAGAAACCTGACCCTGGGACTGACCCTACCTAAGAGGTTTGTTTGCCTGTAGAACAGGGTTGTTGTTTTCGTCACCTAATATGTATATTATTCCAAGGATTTCATAAATATTCCACTACATCAGTGGTTCCTAACCTCTGGGTCGCGACCCCAGTTGGGGTCGCGACACACTTTTTGTGGGGTCGTGGACTAGCCTAATTTAACACAAAAAATGCTATATAATGTTGTATCATAGTAACATGTGACTTTGTTCTGTGAGGGATCGCGCTCTGATGCTGGTTTCTGGAATGGGGTCAACACCAGAAAAAGGATGGGAAACGCTTCACTACATAGAAGTGGAGAATTGGATTGTTTACCTAAAAGTAATACATGCATGAACCATATCCAATTTTACATTTTGTTCTTCTCAATTTTTATGAGTATTTTTTTCTGGGTGAGTGACCTAACGGCTGGTCAATTTGAATGCGTACATAAGTAGTATCAACTATTGACTCTATATATTTCCATAATACCACAATTAAATAGTTTGTCCCTCTAAATTTACAGAAGTACCTGTTCCGGGGGGGGGGGGGGGGGGGGGGGGGGCACTCTACTTTTTGGGGTAGGGGTGTGCCGCACAGGATCTCAAAAAGGGGGCTACAGAACTGAACTGAGAGGATTTTATGACGAAAAATTGGGTCTTAGGAACTGATTTTTTTCTGGTTTTAGAATGCGAAATTTTAAGAGATGGGGCTTTAGAACGCAAAATTTTGCGATTTTTGAATTTTCAATAAAATTGGGGTCTAAAAGAACTGGTGCAGGCTCAAAAGGGGGGTCATAAGAGCTAGCAGCAGAGGGTGAAAAAGGGGGTTTTCAGCGCGGCACATACCTATACCCTTTCCAATGTCAGTGCCCCCCCCCCCCTCGACCTGTTCTGGGTGAGTGACCTAATGTGGCTGGTCAATTTGATTGTGTACATAAGTAGTATCAACTATTAGGACCTATTTCCATAATATCACAATTAAATAGTTTGTCCCTCTTAAGTTTTCAGAAGTACCTGTTATGGGTGAGTGACCTAATGGCTGGACAAATCATGAATTGGTGACAATCATACAACAATTGAAGACAGAATAATAACATCACTGGAATATAATTCAAACAGTTGTCAATATTCGGCCAAATAAAAAAATATGTTCATGTATAGCGTCCCCACTCGCTTCCTTTTTTCTTTGTATTTTTTGTTTTTGTTTTTTTGTACACCTTGTATGAAGCTGTTTGCCCCGTGAAATAAACTGGTTCTCTACGTCTCAGAACTCAGGACAAGACATCATTTTGGTCTCATTTTCTGTTTCATCTTGCCCATAAGAAGCCAATATGTAATTTCTTGAGTCCAAGTGGCTGATATTTTGAAAAAAGCAGGCAACCATCTTGAAAAATAGCCCGGCCAGCTATCTTGACCAAATGTGTCGGGCGGCCATTTTGGGGGGAAAAGGGGGAAAAAGGGCCTCCTCCTCCCTTATTTTCAAAAAGGCAGGACGCTAAACATGTTTTTGGTTTTTTTGCCTTAACGTAAACAAGTCAATTCATCATGTAGGTAAATTATTTCTTCTTAACAATAACACCACATTATTAATAAGTTACGATGAAATAATAAATAATTTATTTGGGTCAATTTTGCTCCACTATAGATAGATATTCGGTTGAAGCAATTTATGTGGCGGGTGATGCTGATAATTTTCGATAATTTCGATGTGATTTACATCGAAATTACCAAATCATAAGATTTTACACAATCGACGGCGAACTAAGGTAAACGGTTTCAGATGGTAGTTATTATATGCCCAGGTATTACGTAGGTGCAAAAAAACCTGATTTCCAGGAAAATTGAAGGTGCCCTTCTATACGTATCTCTCATCAATGCCCCTATAAAATTTTACCTCAGTCAGCTTGATATCCATATCAATGTTAGTGTTGGTGTTAGAATTTTAAATTAAGTTACAATCATGGTTTGTTTTCACCAGGCAATGGTCAGTTAAAAACAGTTTCATTTTCATTTAATTCAAGTGTCAGTTAAAAACATTTTCTAAGAGGCCTGAGCTTTCGATCCCAGCAGACTCTTTTTCAAAGACAAAACTTTTGCCTTTGAAATTGTCTGCGTTTTAAAAAGATTCTACAAGGATCGAAAGCTCAGGCCCCTTACAATTTGATATTTTACCTACAGGCTAGTGTTGTGAATAAGTAATTTCCAACAGCTCTTTTTAAACTTTTAAACACATTTTAGTACTAACATTTTTCTCTGCTACCACCATAAAGTCTGCTTTCCAGTAAATAATAGAGATGAAATATCATGATATTTTTAGTGTGGCTATTTGAAATCCTGTTGAAATTTGATCCCAAAAATGGATTCTCTGACTCATTTCATTTCCGAAAAATGTATACTTTTATACATCACATAAATAGTTCAAAAGTTACAGCGCTTGATAAGTTTCATATTTGGGTTAACACCCCCTTAACCCCTTAATGCTAAAGATATTCAAATTTGCCCTGCTGTATGTGAACATCATAAAGTCATGTTTTACAGTAAATAACTCACTGGTCAGAGCTTAAAGGCATATATTATTATGTGATCTTTTCCAAGTAGCACCCTCTATTATTGATTTTTACTATGAAAGCAGATTTTCTAGCAGATTTGCATTTTTGATCATAAATCATAAAGATCTTCTAAGTTACAGATCGATACGATTCCTAATTACTTCAAAATCATGGTTTGAAAATAGATTGTACCGCTCAAATTGTACTCTAAATTCACTCTAAAACCATGATTTTGAGGTTATTAGGAATCGTATCGCTCTGTAACTTGGAATATATTTATGATTTATGATCAGAAAAGTAAATCTGCAAGAAAATCTGCTTCCAATTTTTTTCAAGGATTGAGGGCGTCCCCTGGAAAAGATCACATAATATACCTTTAACAGATACACTGAGCCAAAAAAAAAACTTATAAAAAAAAAGAAACTTATAACATTTTAACAGATCACCAAATAAAATTCTGTGCATGAAAATGTACCAAATTTGGATACAATATTAATAGTAATATTAGTAATATTGTATCCAAACTTGGTACATTTTCATGCACAGAATTTTATTTGGTGATCTGTTAAAATTTTATAAGTTTCTTTTTTTTTATAAGTTTCTTTTTTGGCTCAGTGTATTATGATTGTGGACATTTGACTATCTGTTTAAACAATTGGAGACAAAATAACATCAATGACATATTATACAAACAGTAGTTGATGTTCTACCGTAAATATTGTACATACTTGTCAAAATCAACAATGTCAGCAATGCAAAATATTTATGAATCTAATTTCAATTTTCCCAACAGCAAGAATTGTTTTTTTAACATTTTTCATGCAGCTATTAGTTTTAACAATCAAAACAGATTTTTCCAAATATGGTAATAAAATTCAATAATCTAGACATTATTGAAACATTTTGTGACATTTTGGAATCTCTCTGCAGATGCCTGCCACATAGAAAGTGTTAAGATTCCATTTTATATTATTCCTCAGTTTAAATCATTTCTGTGTTGATTTTTTTAAATTTGGTATTACTGTATGTATATGCAATTTAATTAAAGCCATAGGTTTGTGCGATTGGATCTTAAAAGAACCAATTGAAGGGTATCGATTAGTTCTTAAAAGAACCAATTGAAGAGTAAACACTCAGTGTTATAGGGTTTCAAATTTGCTCTGCTGGGCTGTTACCATCATAAAGGTTCTATTTCCGGACTAATCACCTAATGGTCAAAGCTCATGATATCATGATTGTGGTAATCTTGCTATCTATTCAAACAATTGTAGACGTAAATAACATCACTGACATATTATTCAAACAGTAGTCGACATTCACCTGTAAATATTGTGATCACTTGTCAAAATCAATATTGTTTGCTATCTATGTTTGTCAAAATCAACATTGTTTGCTATCTATGCTAACAATTTTGGGCTCCATATTACCTCCCCCCCCCCCCCCCCCCCCCCCAAAAGCAAGATATATTTAAAATTCCTCCCCTTACATTGTACAATTCTCCACATTTCGATTTGTTTCAATATTTAATTTTTGGTTCAGGATGGTTTTATATTTAGGTCCGGGTGTTATTAACATACATACATACTAGAGTTTATAACGCGCTTATTCAATGAAAGATCTAAACGCACCAAAAAACAGAACAACCACAAACAAACAAAAATCATCCAACATTCAGCAGACAGCAGCATATTAATGAGAGACACATAGAAATATTTCAAAATAAGTGAGTCTTAAGCAACATCTTGAACTGGTTGACAGATGTGGTTTCACGGACACTCTGTGGCAGGCGGTTCCAGATGGAAGGTCCAGCAACTGCAAAAGCTTTGTCACCAATGGATTTCTTGCAAGCAGGGATAACAAGGAGGGTTCTGTCCTGGGCAGATCTGGTAACAGGACCGCTGGAGAGAGCAGGTTTTAAACTAATTTCATTGATGAGATAGGTCGGGCAGATTTATTGAGGCACTTATAGATGAGCAGGCAGAGTTTGAATTTTATCCAGTTTTAAATTTGGAGCCAATGAGGTAAAAACCAAACTAGATTTGATAAGAAACAAGCCTAGGGTCCCAAAAACTAAACATTAACAGTCTCGGTTCAAATTTGGACATCATATCATTCTGCTTTCCGGTACACACAGGGCTGGACAAAATGCAAAGTTTCCCCGCTGCTTTAGCGGCGGATGGGGTATCTGAAGGGGGGCTGTCCCCCCTTTCAGACACCCTTTTTTGGGGGGTGGGTTGGAGGGGGAGGGTGGGGGTGATTTCCTGCGAGATGGCAACATTTCCCAGCAAGGAGCTTGCCGTTTTGCCCTCTTTTTTCCGCCCTGCGTACATAATCTATTAGTCAAAGCTTAATTGTGGTAATTTGTTGACTATCTGTTTAAACAATAGCCAGATGAAGAACTATTAATTCAAACAGTAGTTGATGATTCAATAAATATTGTGCATACTTGTCAAAATCAACATTGTCTACAGGGTATCTGTACTGAATCCACACAACCTGGGTTATGAACATTACCGGAATATTTCTCACAAATAAAAATGCTTTGTAAGTTTCATTTTAGGTGCCTGTGGCGGTGGGATTAGTCCTCATAATAAGTAACTGGCCAGGTAATAAATATGCTCTCAACTCCAAAAACTATAGCTCCTACGTAAAAATAATACATTGTAAAGTTTTAATGTAAGGATATTTCTTCTTTTTCATTTGAGACATTACACATACATTAAATGAATATAAACTCAGTTTTTTGGCCATAACTAAAACAAAGTCATTTTTTCATTTTAACATTGTTTTCGTCTACACACAGCTTGTTTTCGTCTACACACAGCCTCAGACTAGTAATAGGTAGATTATTGATTAACTGGAAGCGACAACACACAGGTAGATAGTAAGATGAGAATTGGGGATGATTCAATTTATCAATGCAGCCCATGCACATGCCTGTCACACTGTCCTGCATGTTCAAAACCCAAGTGTGAAAATGTCAACTGCACGTTGTTCTACCCTTTTCAATGTAGCATTCTTAATCATTAACCGATCTTTGTAAACAATATCCTTACAACTTTATAATTTAATATTTTGAAGTAGGAGCTACAATTTTGGAGTTGAGAGTATATTTATTACCTGGTCAGTTACTTATTTTGAGGACTATAGTTAGTAGATGCTTGGTTGCTCACTATAATATGTTCTAACATCACTGTACAGAGTAAGATGGGAGAAGCATACAGGGCTTATGTCACAAAAAAACCTGTACCACGGACCCGACTGACCCATTTTCCCCCTTTGAACTGACATTATTTTTGTATTTACAAAATCATTTTGGAAAATATGCAAAACTTTTCGAAAAGGTTTCAAAAATTTGATGAAATTTGTTTTTTAATTTAAAAAATGGTTGAAATTCACCGAAATGTTAACACAAATTGTAAAGAAAACCACCCAAAATCCCAATCAACCAACCAAACTTGATAGGTCCATCTCCCCCTGTAGATCAAGGTTTTTGTGGCCTTGATGCTTATACTTACTCTGGTAATTTTGTTGCTAGCCCCAGATCCGATACTATTGCACTCAGATTACTCCCTCTCTTCCTGATCAAACAATTCTGTAGGAAAAACATAACGTAGCAAAGATGATTAAATGGAATAGTTGACATTTAACCCCCTGGGCACTACCTGTCTATCTAACCGCACTTCTGATTGGTTAATTACAAGATATACTCATTTGAATAACCAATTACGATACAGCTTTTAAAATATTTAACAGGGATACAATTATTGTAACAATGTCTCTGATTGGTGCAATAAATGATGTATCCATCTTTCTGACCAATCAGCTGGTAATTTCTCAGGGGTTAAATTGTGATAATTCCATCAGTTGCACTTCAAATTCAACTCTTGCAACTATAGCTCTTCAAATTGATCAGACTTACAGGCTGTGAATGCACGGGTAGTTTCGTACCCGGGTGTCCGACCCGTTTTTCGGGCGGGTACCCGGGTACCCAAAAATACACACTAAAAAAAAGAAGAAAAAAATTGTCTTCTTTTTTTAATTTTTTTTTTTTTTTTAAGTACAAATTTGTCCCCAAAATGACACATAATTTTTTTTTTTTTTTAACATTTTATTCGGGTACCTAATTTGGTACCCGGGTACCCGGAATAGAGGGCGGGTACCTGTGTACCCGGGTATAAGTCACAGCCTTACTTTTATGCATGCATCTCACTGTACATGCTAGACCCTCCCCCCCCCCCCCCCCCCCTTGGCACATGCTGAAGCTGCATATCATATTGCTATATATTCCGGAAGGTCTATACCTCTGAATTTTTATAAGGTCTGATGTTTACGGTGTTGAGCACATGGGGGGGGGGTACTTTCGCCAAAATCGTACATGGATGTGCCTGCCGGACTACGAAAATGTGACTTTCACTATACCTATTTTTTGGCTAATTCCCCTCCCATCAATATACCAATTTTGTTAGAAAAGCACCCAATTTTGCACAAATTGGGCACTTTTTACAAAAAATGCCTCAAAATACACCCAATTTATGCCAATTGGGTGCTTTGGTCTGTAATGAAAACCACCCCATCCCTATACCAATTTTGGCAAAAAAACACCCCAAAAACAGGCACATACGTATACCATATCAATGTGAGAACCCCCCCCCCCCCCCCCCCCCACCTCCCGGATTGAGCACTTTGTTCAATGGCTAGTCTAACCAGAAATTGTTGTTAATAATTATCATACTGCATGTAAATTATTTTTTAACGAGACAAGTTAATCTTTGAATTCGTCCAATTTAGGTTTTCTAAACCTTAACTCTCCTGGGCATTATGATTTTCTATGGCCAAATCTCCACGGGCATGCTACGGCATTTATTCGATGACGTTATCGTCCAAGATTATATGTGGGTATGAAATCGCTGCACAGGGCAACATTGGTAGCTTAGCTCAGTGGTTAGGGATGCAGCGGTGGTGTACGAAGCTCCTGGATGGGGGTTTCGCGGCAGTTTGGTGGGGTAAAAATTCATACTTTGTCCCTCTCCCTCGATCCACAAGTAAACATATAGTATTGTGGTCTGTAACAAATTCCCACAATGCAATGGATATATCGCTGTCTGTAAAAAGCTCCCAAGTGGCATCATTGAAGGTACAGAATACTTAAGATTGTTCATGAATATTTCAAAATAAAACGATGGATGTATTGTAGTTATCAGGTCAGTCAAGAATAAATTGCTGTCTATTCTCATACAATAGTAGGTCAAAATAAATTTAAATAGTATAGGAGAAACCCGGGGTACGGGGGGTACTCAGATACTTTTTTTGTGTCGCCAGCAAAATGAAAATTGACCCAAACATTTACCCAATTTGGGGGGAAATGGACCCATATATTTACCAGAGACCCATAATTTTGCTACATACTTGACATATTTTACTAAAATTTCTGTGAAAAACAGCAAACTTAAGGATTTTAGACCCATAAATTTACCCAAAATGGGTCATTCATTTACCAGACGCGTAGACGGGTGAAAATGGAAACCCTTATTTGGCGACACATCCCGTGACCCATATCCACTAAGTATATATCCCCCCCCCCCCCCCGCTTCAACCCAAAGTATATATCCCCCCCCCCCCTTCAACCCAAAATGAAAGTGGGAAAATGAAACAATGGATGCATTGTAGTCATAATAACAAGGCATCATTGAATAAATGTACTTTTAATGAATAGTGCAAGATAAAACAATGGATCCATTGCGGTATCAAGTTCAGACAAGAATAAATTGTTGACTATTTATATACTAAAAAGTAGGCCAAAAGTAAATCGTTGGTTGGCAACATCTCTCATGAGTGGGCAGGATACATTTGTTATATTTATTTTATAAAACATTTTTAAATGATGAAAAATAATAACTAGTAAAGAAAATTTTAATTTCTTAAAAGGTGTCGAGAATATTGTACCACTGTTTCCCTTGATTCATGTTTTTAAAATCAAACTGGATATCCATCAGTCAAAAATCTTACAATTAATCAAAATACTCAAATACAAAAACAAAAGAAAAACAAAGATGATACATCTAACTAAAACAAAACATGACTCCTTGAACAAAAGACAAAACACAATCAAAACCAAAAAAAATGAAACAAAGAAGCTAACAAATAAACAAATACCCCCCCCCCCCCCTTTCCCCTCTCCTCCCCGCAAATTAGAAACATTATGGTTTGATCCATACATATTATTTTATACAGAAAATTTAACAATTCCATTTTAAAAATCAGTTTTAATTGGTATAGAAGACCATCACCAATTTTGTTTCCCATTTATCATTCATCTAATATTGGTAGTAATAATGGAATAATGGAATTTAAAGCACGGCTGTTTGACAGTCCGATTTATTATGACGTCATCTTAACGTTTCTCAATACTTTCGATAGTTCGATTATCACGCAAACCAGTTCAGTGCATACTATGTACGCGTCCTATATCTCAACGTGCAATTATGCGCAAGCCGCAAATCTAAGCACCATTTACACTTATTTTTTTCTCGTTTGGCCTCTCTCTAGAGTCTCTTATTTAACGTTGGACCAGCGGGAAATCTTATGATTCATACACTAAATACAAAAATTTCTTGTGCATAAGATGCTATCATTTTCGTATCCGGGCCTCCAATATTTGGTTTGTATGTTAACATTATTTTGGTAACATCGTTTTCAAGTTTGCTTACGAAACAGCAGTTCCCTATATCTCAACGTGCAATCATGCGGAGCTCCGCAAATCTAAGCACCATTTACACTGATTTTTGTCTCGTTTGGCCTCTCTCTAGAGTCTCTTATTTAACGTTGGACCAGCGGGAAATCTTATTATTTATACACTAAATACAAAAATTTCTTGTGCATAAGATGCTTGCATTTTCGTATCCGGGCCTCCAATATTTGGTTTGTAATTTCACATTTTACTGCTCACACCGTGTGTTTCTTTTAGTATTCGTCATTTGGATTCTCAAAATGGATGCCAGTAACACACAGGCAGCAGGTATATAGGACTAGTAAAAAAATGTGCCCTCCGATTTGCTTTTTTGTATATTATATCACATTTTGAGTTACGTATAATGTTTTTTTATCGAACTGGTCAATCTGCGACATATTTGGCGGAATAACTTACGTTCGCGTTGAAACCGCAACCAAAAAAGTCTTTTTTAGAGCGTGCAAGGCTAAAAAAGCTGAATATCCTAATATGTGCCCCACGATTTGCTTTTTGGGATATTATATCACATTTTGAGTTACGTATAATGTTTTTTTATCGAACTGGTCAATCTGCGACATATTTGGCGGAATAACTTACGTTCGCGTTGAAACCGCAACCAAAAAAGTCTTTTTTAGAGCGTGCAAGGCTAAAAAAGCTGAATATCCTAATATGTGCCCCACGATTTGCTTTTTGGGATATTATATCACATTTTGAGTTACGTATAATGTTTTTTTATCGAACTGGTCAATCTGCGACATATTTGGCGGAATAACTTACGTTCGCGTTGAAACCGCAACCAAAAAAGTCTTTTTTAGAGCGCGCAAGGCTAAAAAAGCTGAATATCCTAATATGTGCCCCACGATTTGCTTTTTGGGATATTATATCACATTTTGAGTTACGTATAGTGTTTTTTTATCGAACTGGTCAATCTGCGACATATTTGGCGGAATAACTTACGTTCGCGTTGAAACCGCAACCAAAAAAGTCTTTTTTAGAGCGCGCAAGGCTAAAAAAGCTGAATATCCTAATATGTGCCCCACGATTTGCTTTTTGGGATATTATATCACATTTTGAGTTACGTATGTTTTTTTTATCGAACTGGTCAATCTGCGACATATTTGGCGGAATAACTTACGTTCGCGTTGAAACCGCAACCAAAAAAGTCTTTTTTAGAGCGTGCAAGGCTAAAAAAGCTGAATATCCTAATATGTGCCCCACGATTTGCTTTTTGGGATATTATATCACATTTTGAGTTACGTATAGTGTTTTTTTATCGAACTGGTCAATCTGCGACATATTTGGCGGAATAACTTACGTTCGCGTTGAAACCGCAACCAAAAAAGTCTTTTTTAGAGCGCGCAAGGCTAAAAAAGCTGAATATCCTAATATTTGCCCCACGATTTGCTTTTTGGGATATTATATCACATTTTGAGTTACGTATAATGTTTTTTTATCGAACTGGTCAATCTGCGACATATTTGGCGGAATAACTTACGTTCGCGTTGAAACCGCAACCAAAAAAGTCTTTTTTAGAGCGCGCAAGGCTAAAAAAGCTGAATATCCTAATATGTGCCCCCACGATTTGCTTTTTGGGATATTATATCACATTTTGAGTTACGTATAATGTTTTTTTATCGAACTGGTCAATCTGCGACATATTTGGCGGAATAACTTACGTTCGCGTTGAAACCGCAACCAAAAAAGTCTTTTTTAGAGCGCGCAAGGCTAAAAAAGCTGAATATCCTAATATGTGCCCCACGATTTGCTTTTTGGGATATTATATCACATTTTGAGTTACGTATAATGTTTTTTTATCGAACTGCTCAATCTGCGACATATTTGGCGGAATAACTTACGTTCGCGTTGAAACCGCAACCAAAAAAGTCTTTTTTAGAGCGCGCAAGGCTAAAAAAGCTGAATATCCTAATATGTGCCCCACGATTTGCTTTTTTGGATATTATATCACATTTTGAGTTAAGTATAATGTTTTTTTATCGAACTGGTCAATCTGCGACATATTTGGCGGAATAACTTACGTTCGCGTTGAAACCGCAACCAAAAAAGTCTTTTTTAGAGCGCGCAAGGCTAAAAAAGCTGAATATCCTAATATGTGCCCCCCGATTTGCTTTTTGGGATATTATATCACATTTTGAGTTACGTATAATGTTTTTTTATCGAACTGGTCAATCTGCGACATATTTGGCGGAATAACTTACGTTCGCGTTGAAACCGCAACCAAAAAAGTCTTTTTTAGAGCGCGCAAGGCTAAAAAAGCTGAATATCCTAATATGTGCCCCACGATTTGCTTTTTGGGATATTATATCACATTTTGAGTTACGTATAATGTTTTTTTATCGAACTGGTCAATCTGCGACATATTTGGCGGAATAACTTACGTTCGCGTTAAAACCGCAACCAAAAAAGTCTTTTTTAGAGCGCGCAAGGCTAAAAAAGCTGAATATCCTAATAAAATCGGGCTTGTATGAATGGCCACCGTCAGAAATAAATAGCTGAACAAAGTAAATGAACAAAGAACGTGATTAAAATGGATCTAGCAGTGATAAAATGTATTTAAAAGCCCCCCGTCTTAACTGGTGCATATCCCTTTGTTCTATAATCCTTGGTTACGGAGCTGAGCGGCACGGTTAGATTTACCTAGTTTTACCCGATAATCGATAATTGATAATCAATCTGTGCTGCCCTCTGTTTTGAAGATGCGATTATAAATCGGACAATTTACACGCGATCAAACAGCCGTGAAAGGGGGACTCAAGGATTTTTTTGACTTGATTTTTTTAATTTTGTGAGTGCTGTGATTATTGAACTATTAATCAAATGCATATAAAAGTATACATTTATGGAAAGGAAATGGATCAGAGAATCCTAATTTTGCATCAATTTTGACCAATAAATGTTGATTTTTTGAGGGAAAAAAAATTGGAAGTTTAAAAAAGCTAACAAAAATAATTTTGAGTAAAAAATTCCCAAATTGCTAAATAAAAAAAGGTGATTTTTTTTCCCCATAATCCCATTAAAATGAATTAATTAATGACCTATTATTTTAACACTGGACAAAAAACAACTGCCCCCTTGAATTGGGAAAATTATTGTTTCATCCATACATTTTATTTTTATACAGAAAATTAAAAAATTCCATTTTGAAAATCAGTTTATAAATAGAAGACATTCACCAATATTGTTTCCCATTTAGGCCAAAAAAAAAAAAATTGTGTTGCCCTCAAGTGCCAATAATTTAAAATTGGGTCGGTCTATCGGAAATCCTTTTTTTCTTTTCTTTTTTTCAAAATTCTTTTTCCAAATTTTTTGTTTCAATCTCTTTTTTTCTTTTTTGGGGCTGACAAATATATGGTTTATGTCAAAACAAAATTGATATAAGCCCATATGTCAATTTAACTAATGTTTGTTTCTAGTATGACAATAGTCTAAAAAACATTTATTTAAGCTTACTTATTCATTTCAAGCAAGAAATAGTAACATTTAGACACTTTTAATAACATTTAAATCTAAAAAGAAAAATGAAGAAAAAAATGTGACCCTAGTTTTTATTACGATTTTAGGGTCGGTCGCTGAGGGCAACACAACAATTTATTTTTCTTGGCCTTATAGTTCATCTATGACAATGGAATAATGGAATTTAATCCTATCAATTAATTAATGAGCCCATTATTTTAATACTGGATAGGTGATTAGATACTAATTAGGTTTATATACCTGGGTCGGAATATAAATGAGATCTAAATTTGCAAATTTGGGAGGAATAAGTCTGAGAACTAAAATAGTGTGTGAAATCAAAATAACAAGAAGAAATATTTGATGAAATATTTCTTCATGTAAGGTCCCACCCACAAATATATTTCAAATTTGAGATTTCTTATTATGATTTTAATGTTTATTGCTTTTTTAAGGAAATGAATAATCCCTAATTTATAACATACAGAGTGGTCCAAAAAAAGTTTACATTTTTTTAGAGGCACATTAAACATAATTGGGGAAACATGTTTAAATTATTTTAAGATATTCCTAAACTAAAATATCTTGTTGGTATATGGTGAAAACGGCGTTGAAATTAAAGCTCAAATTAAGAAATAGCGTCAATTTAAAGAAAACTTGTAAAATACAAGTTTGTCCACACGTAATGCTATGGCAGTCATGGATGTTTCCATATAAACTCCTCAAAAAAGTTTAGACAGTTTTTTGAGCCACCTATTTCTCATTTATTTGAGACCTGTTTGTATCCTTGTATGCATCAGTGGATTAGCTAATTTCGTCCTCTCTAAAATAACACGTGAGTAACCTATTGGATTTGTACAACATACATTATTAAATATTTCAATCTACAATCCTGATGAACTTAGGCCTAAAAAAAAAAAATGTTTGATTGGCGTAACCCGACCGACCCTAAATACATCGCCGACCCTGAATATTTTTTATTATTTTGAGGGGGAAAAAAACAAAAAACACACCAAAAAACAAAACAAAATGAAATCTGACGTTTGTTATTGTTTAAAACTTCAGAAACTTGTACTCATAGAGTCTGTTGGTTTCTATAAATAAAAATTAAAATGTTTAAAGAAAAGGGAATTTTTGCCGTCTCTTCATTTGTGTGTACTGCTGTCTTTTAAGTGTTCAAAAGTAGATGATTTAAAAAAAAAAAATTATAAAAAAAAAGAAATCCCGACCGACCTACCCTATTTGTTTTGGTCATGTTACGCCAATCAAACCTTTTTTTTTTAGGCCTTATTCAAAGAGTGAAAGTCTTTGTTTTTGGATGGTAATAAAACAACCCTTTAATCCTCCTTGAGCTCTCATGTTCTCCTTCTGTAGAGAACAATGCACACTATTGTTATAAGAGTCTATTGTTGGTATATGGAATCTATTAATAACCAGAATTCATGAATGCAGACAATGCTATTAGTTTAAATTATGTAAAGCTTAAATTTACACTGAATTAATTAAGTGTTATACAGCTGCAGCTAATGTTAGATGGGTTTAGATCTTCAAACCTTTTGTTTTTTCTTGAAAATGAATGCCTTTTTGGTAATTACAATTTGATCACTGTCTATAAACTCTTTCTTACCACAACATCCCATTTTTAATTAAAAAACCTTTGAATTATACACAATGGCAAGTTCCATGGCAAAGGTTTCCTTTAAACTCTTTGTTCCTTCTCTCCTGAGTCTACACTTTACATACCAGTGATGTGAGGTCTCTATGTACAATTCTAAGTCTATGTAGATAACTCATTCCATCTGCTATTTCCTGAGCTAAACCAAGCCTTACTGGCCATGGGAACATTGTGTCATAATCGCATATCAGCTGGCGTAGACTCCCCCCCCCCCCCCCCATCCTTGTCTTTCCAACTAACATGATACATACCAGTGATGTGAGGTCTCTATGTACAATTCTAAGTCTATGTAGATAACTCATTCCATCTGCTATATCCTGAGCTAAACCAAGCCTTACTGGCCATGGAAACATTGTGTCATAATCGCATATCAGCTGGCGTAGACTGCCCCCCCCCCCCCACCCCTTGTCTTTCCAACTAACATGATACATACCAGTGATGTGAGGTCTCTATGTACAATTCTAAGTCTATGTAGATAACTCATTCCATCCGCTATATCCTGAGCTAAACCAAGCCTTACTGGCCATGGGAACATTGTGTCGTAATCGCAGATCAGCTGGCGTAGACTAAGTCTATGTATATAAATAACTCATTCCATGGGAACATTGTGTCGTAATCACATATCAGCTGGCGTAGACTGCCCCCCCCCCCCCCTTGTCTTTCCAACTAACATGATACATACCAGTGATGTGAGGTCTCTATGTACAATTCTATGTCTATGTAGATAACTCATTCCATCTGCTATATCCTGAGCTAAACCAAGCCTTACTGGCCATGGGAACATTGTGTCGTAATCGCATATCAGCTGGCGTAGACTGCCCCCCCCCCCCCCCCCCACCCCTTGTCTTTCCAACTAACATGATACATACCAGTGATGTGAGGTCTCTATGTACAATTCTAAGTCTATGTAGATAACTCATTCCATCTGCTATATCCTGAGCTAAACAAGCCTTACTGGCCATGGGAACATTGTGTCGTAATCGCATATCAGCTGGCGTAGACTCCCTCCCCCCCCCACCCCTTATCTTTCCAACTAACACGATACGTACCAGTGATGTGAGGTCTCTATGTACAATTCTAAGTCTATGTAGATAACTCATTCCATCTGCTATATCCTGAGCTAAACCAAGCCTTACTGGCCATGGGAACATTGTGTCGTAATCGCATATCAGCTGGCGTAGACTCCCTCCCCCCCCCCCCCCCCCCACCCTTATCTTTCCAACTAACACGATACGTACCAGTGATGTGAGGTCTCTATGTACAATTCTAAGTCTATGTAGATAACTCATTCCATCTGCTATATCCTGAGCTAAACCAAGCCTTACTGGCCATGGGAACATTGTGTCGTAATCACATATCAGCTGGCGTAGACTGCCGTGATTGATATACTGTAATGAGACAAAGATACAGAAAAAACATATTCAAATTAATTGAAATATTTCAAATAAACAAAATTAAAATTTGAATAATATCTTTTATTCATTCATATGGGACTGACGTTTGAAGGTTTGAAAACTAAAATGTCTAGTGTATGTTATTTTTAGTCTCACAGAAAGAATCTGTGGTGTTTTAACACTTTCCACGCGGCAGGCGTCTGCAGACGACAGTTCTAAATTTCAAAAAATGTTCAAAAATGTAAAAATTATTGAATTACATCACCATATTTGGAAACACTGGGAGAAATGCATTGAAATAAGTACAAACATGCCTAGGTTTGGTTCTGTCATTATTGAGATACACTTTGAAAATTGGGATAAGTTTCTGAAAAATCTTTTTTTGTATGGAAAACTAATCCCTGTGTGGAAAGTGTTAACATTTTAGAGTTACAGCCATGTTTTTGCAAATGGGAAAATCACACATATATCAATGTGCAATATTTTTTACAGCACAGTTCCCTAATACGGTTCCGTAATGTTTCCATTTTTAACATTTGTTTACATATTTCCTTTGCAGCACTTCTAGGTGTGTGCACAAAACTTCTATCCTATACTGCAATACATCCGGGTATATGGTCTGCTAACATTTAGCGAGGGAAACTCAGTATTCGTGTATGGAGGTAGTCTCACTGGCGACCGGGCGACCTAATTGTTTTGTTTAACCCCCTCCCCCTGTTCTTCGGTCCATTCCCACTACAATACTTCTAGGGTTAGGGTTTAATGAATGAAGTGATGTGAAACTGAAATAAACAAATAATGAAACCAATGATTATACTATTATTGCTGTTACAATATTAAATAGAATTGTCCAGATATTGAATATTTTTGATATCAGCATCTGTTATATTGCCATTTAAAGGAGGGGTCCCGCAAGCACAACTTTGTGCATTACATGTTAGAAAAGTAATTATCAAGCTCAAATTTTGTAATTATATAGAACAAAACACCACACTTATGACAAAAACGAATAAAAAAATGCCATCTCACAACATACAAATTTAAAAGTCGCGGCTATCAAAGTCGTGGTGTCGATGAAGTAATAGTTATACAATGCACATGCGCAAATTTGAGCACCGATAACCATGACGTCATCGACACCGGGACTTTCGATCGCCGCAAATTTTAAATTTTGCATGTTGAGATTAAAGTTTTTATTCGTTTTTGAGACTAGTATGATGTTTTGTCTATACAGTTACGCAATTTTGGCTCGATAATTATTTTTCTAACAAATAATGCACAATATTGTGCTTGCGGGACCCCTCCTTTAAACCCAAACCTAAGCCGAGTGTAATTTATATCATTCCTGCGCACATACGTGACCAGTCATATGAAAAGAGAATTTTTGTCGGCAGTGTGCATTTCAAGACATCAAAGTAAAGTATGCAAAACCACTTGAAACAAAAAGGGATTCTCATCTGATATTTCACATGAAATCTGACCATCAAAAGGTGTCATTTTCAAGCTTGCAAAATACACTTATCAGGGGTAGAATTTCGTAACCAACCGCGAGTATCTGTTAAGATTCTCGCGGAAGGATTTTGCGAGAATACAGATTCTCGCCAATTTTGAGAATCCATGGATTATTGCGAAATTAATGAAAATAATATCCAGAATAAGGCTATAAGCTTGCACAACTTCCAAATTCGGCATGTTTGTTGACTGAGGGTCAACTACCAGTCATTTTCAAGCTTGCAAAATACAATGATGCATGCAATTTTCATTTTCATTTCCATTTTGAACAACAAATGTTGCCCTTTTGACTGGTCACAGATATATACATCTTTCAGGATACAAGCCCACCTCACACGCCCCCTTAATAATACATTGATTTACAAGATACGCTCTATAAGTCAAAGGGGACATGGGTGAAATAATAATGGTACTTTCTGTCAAGCACTCATATTGCAAAGTTTATAATTTATTGATTTGTTTGGAGCTATTGGAATAAATCAGGAATAATACAAAGCAAGCACAGTGCAAAGTTTGGGGTTCAAGAATTGAAGGTGTAGCATTATTAAAGTAGTACTATCATCAAAAGAAAAATGTGTCATCACAGCATCATGATCCGAGCGCTCGCGATCATAACAAAAGATTGAGCGTGTCCTTGCATGCAGTGCGTTCCAAAACAGTCGCAACGTGGCGTGGGGTCTTGTTGATTAGGGCCGCGAGTGGTCAATTCCTATTTTGTTTACAAAAACATCACATTTTTCAGTTTTACTGCGCCCTTGCTATCGCGACTGACGCTGTTACGCACAATACGCACAAGTCACATGGGGCGCTGGGGAATCGTATACGCCGTGATCGACAAATCTTTGTTTTGATTATAGTAGGGGAATTAGAGGCAAAGGCATTAGTGGCAAAGGCATTTCATGAAAAAAGAAAGAAAAGAAAATGAGTCAATGAAGAAGTTTGATAAATAAAGAGATGGGCAGTGAACACTTCTCCGCATGTTTGACTACTTTCAAAATTACCATAAAGAGAGGAAGCACTGGTGTGGTTTTTTCTAATAAAGTAAAATAACACAAAGATGTTTTTTTCTTAGCATACCTCACAAGTGGAAGTATAAGAGCATGTTTGTTGTAAGGATTTTTAGGAGTTTATATTTAGAATATAAATTCTATGTGAAAAATCAATTCTTTGTTGTTTTTTCATTATGAAAGTTGATTTTATTGAATAAACCAAAAATCAGTTAATACTCAACACTGGTTTTATTTCAAACAATGCCAACATTCCACTGGTAATTAAGATGTTCATTTGATCTCAAAATATATAAAAACACTTCATTTGTACTGTTTCTTCCTATTTTCTGTAGGCAAACTCACTTATAGCAAAGGTTGTCAACTACCGTGTACTACCAATGCCGGGGGTGGGGGACAGGGGATATTCAGATATTTTTAAGGAAGGGACCAGTAGCGTAACCAGCAGGGGGGGGGGGCACTTGGAACCCTTGCCCCCCCCCCCCCAAATCGGTGTGGGTGTGGAATGGATCCCCCCCCCCCCTCATTTCAAGTCACTGCCCCTTCTTGCCCCCCCCCCCCCCCCCATGAAAAAGTCTAGTTACGCCACTGGGTAGGGATATGCCACCAGCAAAATGAAAAACTGACGACATTCCAAAATGTCACAAAATGTTTTAAAATGTCAGCATTATTGAATTTCATTACCATATTTGGGATCACCATGAGAAATGTCATTGAAATAAGAACAAGCATGCCTGTGATTGGTTCATTAATCCTATGACTGAGATAGACCATGAAAGTTGGGAAAGGTTTCTGAAAAATCTGTTTTGTATATGGTAAAACCAATAGCCGCGTATAGTGTAATAGTGCTGCTGTAAGCAAGTTTGCCATTTTGGAACTGACTGAACTATAGTGCCACCCCCGGTGTGGGAGGGGGGAGGCACTCAACTTTTTTTGGTAGGGGTGTGCCGCCCAGGGTCTCAAGAAGTGGGCTGATTTTCTCGAAAAAGTAGGCCTTAAGAACTGGTTTGTTTTTCAAATTTGAAAAAATAGCCCTGTCAAAAACTGCTTTCTTGAGCCTTGATACATGGTAATGGTGATTTGTCCATTGGTATAGAGTGGAACATCGTACACTAATAAAGACAAAAACATGATATTGTATCATCATTTGATTTCTGTCGGGTATGTAATTTATGTGAGTTACCTGCCCCCCCCCCCCCCCCGGTGCCACCACACCATTTAAGGAAGCCCAAGCTTATAGTTTATTCAGTACGTTCCTCTAAACAGAGAAAAAACGAGTTGCAAACCAAATTGTCTTATTAGGCCCTTGATACAAACATTATTTTATTTGCCTGATAACCATTCATGCGTGT
The DNA here is from genome assembly GCA_035610835.1 of Ophiura sarsii. Taxonomy (NCBI): domain Eukaryota; kingdom Metazoa; phylum Echinodermata; class Ophiuroidea; order Amphilepidida; family Ophiuridae; genus Ophiura; species Ophiura sarsii. Next base: position 1,947,777 of record CM069457.1, read on the forward strand.
TGATTGTTATCAAACTAGAACTATACATTGAATGTGGATTGAATTTGCGCGTGCAGCGCATGTGTGCCTCAAAGTTTAATTATATCTAAAACTTCTATGTTGAATTCAATGTGACCATAGACGATGATACGATTATCGCATGAGGGGGTGGATGAGAGAGATTGGCAGTGGAAAGTGGCACCTGGATTGCCAACAATGTCACTCTCTTGTCTGGTCTAAGGTCTGCTGAATATGATCAATCATGGAATTTCAACCTCCTGGAATGATCATGTGTTACCCCTGAATACGAATAGAAAACACCAAGTATCTATAATGACCAGTGGCGTAACAGCCGGGGGGGCAGGGGGGGCACAGTGCCCCCCTGAAGGTGCTCAGCAGGAAATTCAAACCTACCCACCAGGAAAAATAGGGGGAAGGGAAAAGAGGAAAAGAAGGGGGAAAGGGAAAGAAAAGAGAGAGAGAGAAAGGAAAAACGGAGGAAAAGAAAAAGGAGAAAAAAAGGGGAAAGAAAGAAAAGAAGAAATGGAAAGAAAGAAAGAAAATTTTGCAGTACAAAAAGCACAACACTCACCAATTTTTGCTTTTTGTACTGCAAAATGTTGTGACCGTGCGAAATATTGTGCCCGTGCGAAATTTTGTGACCGGGCGAAATGTTGTGACCGTGCGAATATTTTTGACCGTGCGAAATTTTGTGACCGTGCGATTTTTTTGACCCTACCGCCCCCCCCCCCCCCACCCCCACTTATGTGAAATTCACGAAGTGACTGACTGGGAGAAAAAATTTGGGGCAACCTTTACGAACCAGGATTTTCTTTGGCTGTGCCCCCCTGAAAACCAACCTCTGTTACCCCTGATAATGACATCTAATCTAACTTACATGACTTGAATGCACTGATTACCCGATAATTATGGTCGTTATAATAATCAACCTGCAGTAGCAAATCAAACAGCTTTGAAGGGCACTTAATACATTATTAATACTCATATTTTTGTTCTCTTTTACACAATTCCAAGAAATCTGTGTCTTAATAAAAATTGTAAACATATTTTGCAGTTAAGTTTTTGTTGTTGATCAAGATAGCGTTGATGACTTGAGTCCCATTGAAATAATCTAGTTGTAGAGCTTACTAAAGGAAATCTTATATTTTAACCATTACCCTTACACCAACACCAATTTTATCGTTCCAAATTGAAAAATTGTTAAAAAAAATAAGGTTTTCTAGGTACTGATTATTATTGGCATATTTTGGCTTTATTACACAACATACAAGACAGACACCCTGGGGGGGGGGGGGAGGTACTTTCGCCAAAACCGTACGTGAATGTGCCTGCCGGACTACGAAAATGTGACTTTCTCCATACCTATTTTTTAGCCAATTTCCCACCCACCAATATACTAATCTTGTTAGAAAAGCACCCAATTTTGCACAAATTGAGCGCTTTTTACAAAAAGAAAACCTCAAAATACACCTAATTTATGCCAATTGGGCGCTTTAGTCTGTGATGAAAAACACCCCATCGCTATACCAATTTTGGCAAAAAGGCAGGCACATAATACGTATACCATATCAATGTGAGAACCCCCCCCCCCCCCCAGACACTGTAAAGAAACCCAAGCCAGCCACCATTATATTTGTGTCCAATATAATTGTGTCCATCCTTTAGTACAGATATGTGTTACAAAGCACATGATTGTCAGCACAATAGATAATAATAGTTAGAGACGCTTGAATTATAAGATTGATGCCGCTTCATTTTGTGTACAACATTTGTTATCAATCTGGGTATTGTTCACATCTCAAGGACAGACAGAGTCAAACAACTTTTCATATGAGCAAAAATGCACTGTGATTTGAGAATAGTCAAAACATTTTAATTTGTATTACCTTTTCCTTGCATCTTTTTATTTTTATTTATTTATTTATTTATTTTTGATTTCCTTTTTGTTGTTTTGTGGTGTGGTGGGGGCTGCTGGAAAACCCAGATATACTCTCTAAATGTAGGTTTTCCACTCTTTCAAGGAGTTAAACGTGGGACAACACGTTTCTGAGTGGAAAAACACTCTAAAAGGAGTGAAATGGGATTTGATATGACAATGTTCCACTCTATATGAAAAATTAACTTTCTCACTCATTTTAGAGTGGACAGTTTCCACTCTAAAACGGGTTGTCCTGCGCTTCACTCTTTTTCGAGTGAATTTCCACTCTTTCTACTCGTTTTACATTTAGAGATATGCATATAGATTTTGAGCTTAAGGGGCAGACCCCCATCAAATTGGATCTCTCCCCCCCCCCCCCTGATAATCTTCCACTTTTATTCCATTGATATATAAATACAACCAGAGAGCCTATACTGCATAACTACTTGATTAATCTGGCTATTTCATTTGTTGAATTCCGCTTTTGGCACTACCATGACTACAGTACTTCCCTAAATTAAATATTGTGCTGATAAGAATATTTGGCTATCTTTCATTGAGTACACCATATCCCTTAGTTGTCCACTTTCTATGCATTGTCCTTTGAAAGTCATCCTAAGCCTTATCGCCAATCGAAAAAAAATCCATTGATTATCCTTTTTGATGCATTGTGGGATCCAGAACAATACAGATTTTGCCCTTTTGCGATCCCACAATACAACAGAAAAGGATAATCAATGGCTTTTTTTTTATTCGTGATGAACTTTATTGCAAACAAGTATTGGTGAGTAAGAAATGCAGGATATTCATTATAGCTTTACATTGCCAGTGGGTGGAAAACCTGATATCCATGAAATTAAAATGCCTGATGCAGATGGTGAGGGTTTTAAATTTGCCCACATCAGATAACCATATATAGCATGCCATCAAAGACGTCTTTGCTGCCATATATATTCAGAGAAGAATTGCTTGATTTTGATTCCAGTTGTAAAACAAAAGCAAGATGATGCTTATATATAAAAACATCAGAACAATGTAAAATTCCGAAAATTTAAAATCAGAATTGAAAATGCAATAACAATTTAATCTCTTAATTTCCTTTTAAATAATTGTTTAATTAGGGAGTGTTCATAAATACCTTGGTGGGGAGGGGTGATCAGAAAAAAAATTGTCCCCCAATAGGGGATCACAAAAAAAAATGGTACTTAATAGGGGGATCAACAAAGAAGTCCCAATTTCTTTTGGCACTTCACACATACAAAAAAAGGTCCACATTTTTTCCATGATTTGCGCACACAAGAACCTAGATTTTTACAATTACAGGCTTCGTGCGCGGTCGAATCTAATAATGCTCAGTCACTTAGACATACAGGGGGGTCAAGAAAAAAATCACCATAAAAGGGGGATCAAGAAAAAAATAACGGTGTTTGGGGGGATCAAGAAGAAGAAAAAAAATGTCCGAGGCTCAAAAATTTCCAACCCGCCCCCACCAAAGTATTTATGAACACTCCCGTTAAGGTGGGTAACCCGGTTTATTCACATTCTACAAGCAAATTTCACTTCAATTTGTTAATATGTAACTAACTTCAGGTGTGTTATACCAATTCCGTATCTATCATACGCATAATATGTCACGGCAAAAGGGTGCAGTTGTCTCACACAGAAAAAGGTTAGATTTTTATTAATCTAAAGGAGCTTTTTCAATGCTTCAAAATGATACCTTTGTAATATTCCCTAAAGATAAAAATAGAACATAGGCCTACATATTTTACACTATTCCTTCCTTTTATGGGCATAACAATATACAATATGCCTATTGTTGAGACAATCATAGAAATCTTCTTTGTGAAAACAAAGCCTATAGGAAACCAATGTTGGCATCAATTCCAAGGTTTTGTTGGATTTGTTTCCTGTTCAAAACATTGGGCAATTCCATTTGAAATCCTTACACCCCTCAGCCTTTTTATGGCAAAAGAATGTATCTTATATGTAGTTTTCTAACGGTATACTTCCTTTTAACATGATCAAAGCTAGCTTTTTTCTCCATAAATCATGTAGTGGTAAAAGGCAGTATATTACTTTTATTGTCTTTAAAAGTTGCAACCTTTTCCTAAGTGAGTATTATTGAACCAAGTTAACACAATCCATGTTAAAGGGAAGTATATCATTAGGAAAGTACATATAAGATACATCCTTTTGCCATAAAAGGGCTGCCCTATGGAAGACATTGCCATAACCCTAACCCTACCATATACCACAAAATACCACGACTGCGCAAGCTGGTACCACCCGGCGTGGAAGTTTTTCGATGAAAAAATGGTACCAGCACATATGATTGGCGCAGAACTGCGCCAAGTAGCCTTGACACCTATGGTGTAGTGAGGAATCGCAATCCGCTGGACGTCCGTGGTTCAAATCCTGGGTGGATCGGGGGGGGGGGGGGGGGGGGAGGGTGGGGGGGGGGGGGGGGACATTTTGGTCAATTTTCCATGTTGAAAAATAAATCTGAAAAAGTGGGGGGTAGAGGGTTAAGAAGCAATTTATTTATTTTTCACAATTTTTTTTAATTTGGTTTATATAACCCTAACCCTACCATATACCACAAAATACCACGACTGCGCAAGTTGGTACCACCTGGCGTGGAAGTTTTTCGATGAAAAAATGGACCCTGCCCATATAGTTGGCGCACAGTATACTGCGCCAAGTAGCCTTGACACCCGTGGTGAAGTGGGGAATCGCAAGCTGCTGGTGCTGGAGGTCCGTGGTTCAAATCGTGGGGGTGGGGGTCAGGGGGATATTTTGGTCAATTTTCCATGTTGAAAAAAAATTCTAAAAAAAGTGGGGGCGGGTAGAGTTAGGGTTAATCTTCCACACAGGGAGTGTGAATTTCAAATGGGGTTATTTGCATGGGTGACCCCATTTGAAATCTATACTCCCTGTGAGGAATAAGAAATCCATGTCTTCCATAGGGGGTGTATGGATATCAACTGGAATAGCCCATTTGTTTCCCGTTGATCAGCATTGCAATACACCGGAATCATCAGACCTAATTTTCTTTTCCTAATATAGCAAGCTGTGTAGTAGGATTACCACATCTAGTCCAAGTTTAAACATATCTTAACCCTTTCAAAGCGGCTATTAGGTTTACCATACACAAAACAGATTTTTCAGAAACCTTTACCAATTTTCAAGGTCTATCTAGAGGATTACTGATCAAATGCTAGACATGTTTGTACTTATTTCAATGCATTTCTCATGGTTATTCCAAAAATGGTAATGAAATTCAATAATTTTGAGATTTTTGACACATTTTGTGCAATTTTGGCATGTCGTCTGCAGATGCCTGCTGCGTGAAAAGCGTAAGTGGACGTTTCGAGAACTAACTGTTTCCTTCTTTAACACATTCCATGTGGCTATTACAAAACAGATTTTTCAGAAACCTTTCCCAACTTTCAAAGTCTTATCTCAAGAATTACTGAACCAATTACTATAGTCTATTTGGCCATCACGAGACAGTGACGCAACTGCGTTTTCTACTAATTGCAGCTCTTAACGCGTGCGTCTATTCAAGGTGCTGGCGTTTACACACGAGCGTTGAAAGACGGAAGATACATACGCGTGTATTCATTTGCATGTGAAATTTGTTTTCACCAATTTCTAAAAGAATGGGTCGGTCCTATACAACAGTGTTTTATATTTTTTCTTAACAATTTGTTTCAAAGATATCTCAAATATGAATGATGGCACCAAATCCATGGTTTTCTATAAAGTGAAAGTACATTTATTGTAAACAAGTAGGCCTTTTTGCTCTTTTCAATAACACGTGACATAGTAAAATCATGTGACAATTATTACGTGACTGATATCAGAAATTGGCTTGGTACCAAGTGAAGGCGACCAAAATACATTTGTAACAAATAGGGCATAGGGTAGGTATCCGGTGACTTGGATTTGACAGGGGATGTATGTTTACTACATGTGGCAAATGAGATTGGGTCAAGACTATTCTATTCTCATGTCCGAAGGCTAACAGCAAAATTATTAGCTTTATTTGTTGGGGGTGGCTCTTTTTACTTTATTCTTTTCTTCCAGCTTTTCTTACTTTTATTTCATTCAGCTTGAGTCTGGTCCCTTCAGGACCCAAGCGTGTGTATGTACGGACCGACCGAGTAAACAAACTAACAAACAAACATATGGCCATATAGGTATGAGCCGCACTTAACCAACCCGGCAGCATGTTTTTGGGAATAAAGCTATCAGGGGAGAAAAACAAGTCAAATAGGGCAAAAACAGACACCACCCGTACCGGGGATCGAACCCAGGTCGCCTGGATGATAGTCCGCCGCCTCGCCAACTGAGCTAAGGGGGCAAGCTTGCAAAGACTTTTGCAACCCATACGATAGCAATCAAGGCCTTACAGGATAATTAAGAACCCCTTTTCACACCTCATGGCAGTTTTCGCCTTTAAAATGACTTTCAATAAACTTTATTTGCTACTTTCTGACTTAAATCATATCAGCTATGATGATGTATAAACATTGAACATGATTGCATTCTTACTTGGGTATCAATTTTATCATACTTGGAAAATAATTAAATGCAGAGTCTTCGATATAAAGGGGTTGAAATTGGTTGCGACCACAAAATAATTAGTTTCAAAATAAAGAAAATAAAAGATAATTAATAATTAATAATTAAAAGTCCCCTCGTCCCTTTTTTAAAACCGGCAACAGGAAACTCAAAATCAATTGTGAAGGGCCTTACACTTGTAAATAATACATAATATTTACTCGGACTTATCCTTTTTATTGAAATCTTTCATGGCTGTTTATTATAATAGAGCTTCTGCTTTATGAGTTCAATCCTTGCCAAGGTCTTGCTTGTTGCCAATAACCTCTTCAATAAGCTATGGTTTTTTACTAACAAACCATCCTTAAGGGTAAGGGTTTTAATAAATAATACTTGATGCTTTCTTATAATTTTTTATTAAGCATACATAAGGAGCGTTCCAACAAGGAGTGCAGCTAACCAAGGGATTAGCATCAAATTCGCTAACCTCGAGATTAAACTCCCAGTTAACGGCCGTGTGAATTGTGTCATGGTTAACTAACCTCGAGTCTAAAGCTGGAATTTTAACCCTAAAAGATCTTACTGTTCACTAATCCCGAAGCACTAACAGAGAGTGTATGCGCCGATCTTAATGTTAACCGCCAGTGAGATTTTTGACCTATGACCACTAGTAGCCGTCTGAACAGGCCTACTGTCAGTCCTTACAAGAATTGATCAACTACTTCAACCACATCATTGTATTGCCAACACGGATGGCACGTACCAAAGCTAGTCTAAACCACATCACAGCCTATCTTACAAGCATTGATCAACTACTTTCAACCACATCACAGCCTATATTGTCAACACGGATTGTCCTACCAAAGCTACTATAGTCTAAACCACATCATAAGCCTATCTTACAAGAATTGATCAACTACTTCAACCACATCACAGCCTATATCTTGCCAACACGGATGGCACGTACCAAAACTACTATAATAGTCTAAACCGAAACTTCTCAGAAGTACAAATATCTAAACCTAAATTGTCAATATTTTGAAATAAAAGTTTAAAATAATAATACAACTCTATTTATACACTGGTTTTATCTAATATGAAACAAGGAAAAGAATTAAAAACTTATGTACAGGGTGTCTCAAAAGTTGACACTTTGTAAAGCTTTATATCGCTGGTAAAATAATTTGCAGTCCATAAGGCAAAAAAAAAGGTTTTGTCTCAAAGCTTGCGCACGCATTGGTTTTGAAATGCCAAAAATACCGCATCCGAAATGCAGTAAATTGTTATTTTTTTATTATTCTTTCCCTACAAATTTTTATTTCAAGTTTTTATTAAAAATATAGGCAGATTTTCCTTTTCTCACACTTTAACATGACTCAGCTCTTCAAAAAACGCTGCACAATTATTCTTTACACAACTACATCACAATATTCATTTCAAATAGAAAAAAACAATATCAGAAAGTGTCACCTGTTGCAAATAGTAAGAGTACAAATTGACACACGTATAAAAAAATATAAAAAAATAAAAAGTTGATGACAAAAAAACGTGCACGTCGCCCGTTTTGAAAGCTTTGAGACAAACCTTTTTTTGGGGGGGGGGGGGGGGGGCTAACTAAAAACATATATTTTGGATAGAGAAGACATGTAGAATTGCATTTTTTGTACCCTTTATGCTCACTGCAGAGTTTCACTTCCGTGTTTACCGCCATATAATTTTGAAACAAGCATGACACCATTGTGATATAAAATTGAGACATGATTGAGCCCATATGTATTGGTCAAGTTATGAGGTTTTTTAATATTTTAAAACTCATAGCGAGATCAATACATATGGGCGTAAATCATTATTATGTTTTGGATCCAATATCATCCATTATTATGTTTTGAGGTGTCCAAGTGTGGTATAATATTGGATCCAAAACATAATAATGATAAAATTGGATGATTTACACCCAATATGTAATGGTTTCGCTAGGAGTTTTATGCGTCTCGCCCAATATTTTTAAAAACTCATAGGTCGACCAATACATGGGCTCAATCTATCCAATTTTATACCACACTTGAATAACTCAAAACATACATGTAATAATGACAAAAGAATGTGCCCTAATAATCAATGTCCTGAGAAATTCAGGAATCCAGAGTCCTGCCCGAAAATTTTAATCGAGTCCCGGAGCACATTTTCCCAAAAATAACAGCGCTGATGTGATCTAACATAGACAATATTGAACTGTAAATCAAACACCCCATAACATTGTCAGTGATGATAATTGAACAGAATATATTGGCTGGTACAATATAACCAAGGTTCAAAATCAAATCACCAAGATGAAATCCATGTTCAATAACTAGTTATAGAATCATTCAAATAGATGATTTGCGCAACAGTGCATATAATTGAATGTCCTTAATATGCTTAGTAAACATAATCAATCTTTATGGCCTAAAGCAAGGACTTCTTATCTCATCATTAAACTAAACACTTCTGACCATGTCTAATTTATCAATAAATTTATTTTAAGCCACAAAGAAATGTATAAACTTTTATTAGTAAATAGGTGAAAATGGCTGCCAGAAATGAGAACACTTTTTTTGAACCACCCGGTATAGCCTGATTTAATATGTCATTTTATCACATTTATCCCTGAGCATTGGGTCTTGAATTACAAGAAGAAGAAAAAAATCATTTAACTTAGGGGGCTGGCATTTTCTTCGGAAGGGGGGGTCCCAAATATACTGGGGGGGTCATAGTTTTTTGACATGAAAACAGGGGGGGTCATAAAATTATTTCATTGAAAATGGGGGGCGTCACAAATTTATCAAAGCATGCTTGCGTGAAGAAAAAAAAAGGTAGGGGGGTCATAAAAATATGCAGCTCTTGGATAGGGGGGGGTCATGAAAAAATTGTCTGGGTCTATCCACATTTTTGGGACCCCCCCCCCCCCCCTTCCGAAGAAAATGCCAGCCCCCTTAGTTGTGTCAGGTTTCCGACAATGACAACAAACATCGGTATATAAAATTGATAACAGTAATCATTTTATTACATGACAAATACGAGCCGCATATATAGCCACTGAACGTTGCCCTTGTCCTGTATCTCCATCTGGCCCTTCAGCATGTATAAAGTAATACTTCCTTTGTATAAACCTTTGGGCAGTCTGCTCTAAACATGTTCAAGGGCCAAAAAACACATCTATTAAAATATTGTAAGTGCTCTTGCCCCACACAATGTATAAAGCAACACTTCCCATGCATAACCATTGGGCAGATTTATTTTACACATGTTGAGGGGCCTGAAAAACATACAAGATATATATAGCCACTGGACATTGCCCCATGTCCTCCTTTTGTAAACACAATAAATGGAACGACAAATGTTATGCTTAACGCACTACTGTAAAAGTGGACATTTTCGTGCTAAATTGATTTTTTGCGCTTTTCGAGCACGAACCATCTACCGCGAAAATACTGTTAAGCATGAAATGTTCGCGTGCATCAAAATTTTGGGAGTGCAGCTGACTCGCAAAATTTTCATGCACACGAATGTTTTGCTTTTTAAAGTCCTGTAATGACTACTCAACACATTTGCGAAATTGTTATGCCGTGAAAAAGGCCGAAGTCAGTGATTCACGAAATGTTAATACCGCGAACATTTCATGCTTTACAGTAATAACAAGTGAATGTATTTCTTTTGCAAGCTACAAATCATAAAATTAAAAATATGCAAAAGGGTTAAAAATTGGCAACACGCGAACAATTAATTGTACACAAATACCGCGAAAATAATAACAATGTATTTCTTTTGCGTAAATGTCTATGTGATAAAACTACAAATCACAAATTTATAAACACGCAAAAGGGTGAAAAATTGGCTAAGTGCAAACAATTAATCGTACACAAATACCGCGAAAATAATAAGTGAATGTATCTATTTTGCGTATAGGTCTATGTGATGAAGCTTAAAATCACAAATTTAAAAACATGCAAAAGAGTCAAAAATCGGCAAAGTGCGAACAATTAATCGTACACAAAATACCGCAAAAATAATAACATGTGAATGTAATTCTTTTGCGAATAGGTCTATGTGATAACGCTACCAATCGCAAATTTTAAAGCACGCAAAAGAGTTAAAAATTGGCAAAGGGCAAACAATTAATAGTACACAAATACCGTGAAATAGTATCATGTGAATGTAATTTCTTTGCGTATAGGAATATGTGATGAAACTACAAATCGCAAATTTAAAAGCACGCAAAAGAATTCTAAATCGACAAAGCGCGAACATTTAATCGTACAAAAATGACCACTTTTACAATACATATTGCTATGTCTGTCACTGTACTAAGATTATACAGTGTTGATATCATAGACGATCTTGGCAGCATAAATAGGTCAGTGGCGTAATGGTAGATTTCTCTTTGACATCGGGGAGGATGGTGATTGTGACAAATTCCTGAAGTAGCAGTCATGGTAAAAAATAGGCACGAAGCACAAAATATTTTGTCATCATAGCCTTTACAAAATTGCTATTACGATGCAAATTGGAACAAGTTTTGCGCAAGGCACAAAAAAATGTTATTTTATAGAGTTACATTTCAAAAGATGAGGTTAATCTGGTCAACAACACATTTGGGTAATAATTGTATGAGCCACCCTGGTGAAATGTTGGGATTTTTTTTTTTTAATTTTTTTTTTAATTTAAAAAAAAGAAATTAAAAAAAAAATCTTCTTCTAATGCTCATCAATAAACTAACGCGCTCGGGAGCTTTGAGACAAATGATTTTTTTAATTTAGCCTTACAATAGGACAAACACAATCCTTATAAATACACAACCCTGTTATTTCATTTTCATATCTTTGCTGAACTGTGCATATGATAGCTTATCTTTGTGACCATTTCTTGGAGAAGTGAAATCTATTGCTATCTTCAGTAGATGTGAAACAATATGAAAAATAGACACAAATAACCTGACAAACAAGCCAAAACAAACCATTTACAAATTAAGAAATGCTTGCACGAGGGGATAGAGGGCGCACAGAGGTGATTGAATGTAAATTCATTGCAGCTCATGGGAAAATACATTAATGTAAAACAACGCAAGTTCGCTAATTTTTCGTAGGATATCCAATTCGCCAAATGAAATCATTTATAATGGTTATCTATAGGCATTATTGATACAAATTAGTGAAATTAAATTGCGGCAAAAAGTTGACCATATGCTAATTCGCTAAATTAAGTTGCCGGGAAATTAAGTTGTTTTACAGTTTTGTCAGGGTAACTGGAAGGAGTTAAGAGTGCTCCTCTGTTTATGTAGTATTAGTTTTATACCTACCTCCACAACCTGGAAACGCTTGCATTTATCCCTTAGATGAACTGCTGCTCAAAATTTATGCCTTTATTCAAAATCTACATAATTATTTAATTAAGAAAAATCACTTCGGACACCTATATCTCCACATTTGGCCCGATTGGGCTACATATCCCTACCTCGGCAACACGGTATCAGCCCAAACCGGGCAACACCGTTACCCATAATGCACCCTCTTTAACCTTTGGGCGAAACGAGATTGGACGTGTGTTGTCATCTCTCCAGCCAAAGGGATATTCTAACACTATCTTGACGGTGGATTTTGATTGACAGAAGGTTCATATCAAGTAGGTTTCGCCCTGTATAGATGGCGCATAGTCTATTACTATGCGCCCTTAATTGGAATTTGCGTAAGTCCCATATTTTAAATGCCTGGACCGTCCGTCGGACGGTCTTTTTTCACCATTTTTAGGACCTTTAGGTTCAAAAAATTTTATTCTATTTTTACTTTCGCAATTTAAAAAAAAATGGCGGCCGACACTCGTAGTGGTCTTTGACCGCGTGGTTTTGTCAGGGTAACTTTATAATTAACAAACTATCGAGGGTATTTGTTTCTCTATTTGCTGACCAAATATCAACTCAAATGTGTGACATTTAGATTTGAGAATTGAATAACACCCTCCCTCATTTTCATCATTACAAACCTTGAGTAATTTTATAAATCATATCGGGGCGATGAACTAATTCCCCTTTAATATAAATAAACATTATCAGTATGTCATTATAGGAAGCAGCTGATAGTGATAGTTAGCGGCATTACGATATCTGTCTGTTGTCATCAGCTGGCTATGTAGGTATGATGTTTGTTTACAAGGTAGTATGTGTGGGGGATGTGACATTAGGCATGTTCAGATGATCACTAGCCTCGAGACTAGTTAGTTACTAGCCTCAAGACTCCCTCCCCCTATGTCATATAGGAAGCAGCTAATAGATAGCGGCATCATGAAATCTGTCTGTTGTCATCAGCTGGCTATGCAGTCATGGTGTTTGTTTACAAGCTGGGGTGTGTGGGATGTGACATTAGGCATGTTCAGATGATCACTAGTCTTGAGACTAGTTAGTCTCGAGCTTAATAAAATGATACCGCTAATCCAGAGTACCTGTCCAGACAACAATCTTACCTCGAGTGGCCCTCTATCTGTGATTTTTTTCTTGGAATGCTTTTTAGGGGTCAAATTTCATTCAGATGGTCACTAGTCTCGAGATAAGTCTCAAGCTTAATAACATTATGCTGCTAATCCAGAGTGCCTGTCCAGACGACAATATTAGCCTCGAGTCAAGCGATACCATTGCTGTAGCTTCAAGACTGACTCAATGTCGTGCGATTCTCTGATTGCCGGAAGTATGCGTTGATGTTGACCCTCTGCCAAAACTAATACACTCGCGGTTAACATAGTAGAATGATTAACACGGCAGACACGCTCTCGGCTAACTCCGGTGGGGGGGGGGCACAGTGTCTCAAAAAGGGGGGCTACAGAACTGAACTGAGTGCATGGATATACTTTCGCGACATCAAGTCCCATCAAGATAGGCCTTACGGATCTCCAGATATCGCGTCACAAAGGTATTTCTTAGCACACGCCACACGGCGGACGGCATACGGCATACGGCGGACGCCGGACGCCGGACAGAAATAGTGATAACTGTTATAGGGAGTAAACCCTATATATTATAATGTATTATTAGATCACCAGATCTAGCGCTTTACATCACGCATGCGCAGTACTAAATACATTGAGTTAATTACATGGTCATCTAACCTATAAGTATGGTCTCTCCGAGTCCTCTTTATTTACGTGTTTTACACCAAAACTAATCCACGTTACATGGTGTCAGAGTGGGATTTGACATTTGCGAAAGCTCCCGCCCATTTTGAATCAGGTTTTGACGCCAAGGATTCCTGAATTCACCGAGAAAAAACGATTTTAGATTCAACATCGTGTGGGCGTTAAACACAAGAAAAGTTTCGTTGGGTGAAGCAGACCAGATACAAGAGCCAGTGCGCATTTGATTTCACGCATGGGCTACAGGCTGTAAATAACACTTTAGCGAAATGTAAACAACTTGGCGAGAGAGCAGCATTGCTTGAATTGAAAGACGAGATCGACGATGATGAAAGACAACTCATCCAGAGAGAAAACTTATGATAGTTCGTCGTGACTCATGAGAAATATTTCAAGCTTATATTATATACCAGAAGAGACTGAAAGAATTGTATTTTTGAATGCTTGAAGTTGAATTGAATGACGAGATCGACGATGATGAAAGACAACTCATCCAGAGAGAACACTTATGATAGTTCGTCGTGACTCATGAGAAATATTTCAAGATTATTAATTATACAAGCAGAGACTACAAGAATTTTAGTGTTTCCAGCAAGGACTAAAGGCCGTTCAGTTAGACTGTGTGATGATATATGTAACTGTTCAATTTATACAAATGCCAGCACTGAACCTCTGGTAAGCCATCCAACAAGAATGTTCAGGATATGTAATCCCAGAACTTTTGCTACACATAAGACGTTCAAACAACGATAGTACGCAAACGTAGCTGTGACAGTGTGATAAATAATCAATAGACTGGTGGTGAGACACATAACGATGATGTTTAAAATGAAACACCGGCAATGCTTGATACAAAGACTGGTATTGTATTGTGAATGTGAACAGTAGTCTACTATGAATGATATGAAAAAACAAAGCCTTGTGATAAATATGAACTTGTCGATGATGTTTCGCTTCGCTGAAAGAAAGCTGCACAATAAGAATGACAATGTTCGGGATGTCTATGCTAAGACTGATAAATAAACTCTGCTGATATGCAACATGAGAGCTGCAAAAGATTGACAAAGATTAAATGGATTGCAACATCTGGATTTGAACTTGAAAATAGGCCATTGGATGCCTAATAAGCAGATTGCAACTTCTTTGTTTACAAATATTTGTATTCCATTTTTATGAAACAAAAAAGGCTACTATACATAAGCCACCTCTTATTTGTTCACAACAGAGGAAGATGGACAACAATGTGATTGTTATCTGAACTTTAGTTCAACAACAGACTGTTCAATAATTATAATGTGCTCACATAAAGCATTGTTTATTTCAAATACATGTACCTTGACAGTTGAAACATGATAATCATATAGATGGACAATGACTTTAAAACCTACTTCCATAAAGGAAGGGAGATGTTATAGGGAGTAAACCCTATATATTATAATGTATTATTAGATCACCAGATCTAGCGCTTTACATCACGCATGCGCAGTACTAAATACATTGAGTTATTAACATGGTCATCTAACCTAAAGTACGGTCTCCTAGAGTCCTCTTTATTTAACGTGCTTGACACAAGACCAATCCACGTTACAATAACATAGTCTCTTTCTGATTACATCAGGCGAGACAAAAAACCAACCATGATTTTCAGAGAGCGCAGTTGGTCAATCAGAGGCTTAATCCACATCTGTGGAACTATGGGGAACTGTGCTTTCGAGATGAGTTCATGTTATTGGCATTACGTCACTCGTACCGTTCCGGAAAATTGAAGTAAAATTTGTGATTGGACAAATTGTCACACGCATGCGTAAGGATAATTTTAGTAGCAATACGTCATTCGTATCAGGTTTCGGAAGAGGCCGAAGGGGAAATCGAATAAAGCCGAAGCACGATGTGTCACACGC
This sequence comes from Ophiura sarsii, assembly GCA_035610835.1. NCBI lineage: Eukaryota > Metazoa > Echinodermata > Ophiuroidea > Amphilepidida > Ophiuridae > Ophiura > Ophiura sarsii. The sequence goes on from CM069457.1 coordinate 1,963,320, forward strand.
ATGCGTAAAGGACGATTTTCATCAATTAAAAGATGGCGACCGTATCGGCCAGCTACTTCGGAATTTGTTCAATTTAGTCTTCATTTAACGTTTTTAAATGACTTTTTCGGTCCATTTTCCAAGTTATTTATTGGTGGGGTACATCATTGATATGAATATTTCCCCCGTTCCCGATCTGATCAGGTTTTATCTGACGTTTTTGATTGGCGACAATAGTTGCAGAATTCGGAAACCAATTATATTTTATCGATAATATATCGACATGTCGAAGTTTTCTTTTACGACATATCGATACAAAATTTTGTATCTATAACAGCACTACTTTCACGTATATATTTCTCACTTTCTGCAAATTTTCAATCATAATAAATGGCGGTGACCGACATGACAACATGTTCATTTGGTTTAGTTGAACAGTTGTACTTGTAGGCCTAAGACAAGTATTAAAGTACAATTCTAACAAACTCATTAAAAAGAGTTCAATACTATCAAAGTGATGTGTTTTGTGTTTGGACGACTTCAATTCACAGTATTCATGCCAAATTTATATTCCAAAACACAATTAAAAAAAAATTAAAATTTTTAAAAAAATCCGACCTACCGACCTTCCCTTTTTCGGACCCTCTATGGACAAACAAACAATTTGGGGGGGGGGGGGGGGGGGGGGCCTTACGGAGAACTTTTTTTAAACCTTTTTAAAAAAAAGATTTTTTTTAGCCCCCAGCGTATAGACCTACGCGCCGCGCCGTAGCTCATTTCACATACCAATGCGCGGGCTTCTGAGACAGACCTTCTTCTTTGTTTGGCCTAACCATGACACGATTCACAAGGCAGTTAACCGAGAGATTAATCTTGAGATGAGTGAATTTGACACTAATCTCTAGGTGAGAGCCCACCGTCTGAACACTCCTTATGTGAAGATTGAAGACGCTATAAGGTTTATCGCGAATAAAAAAAACCCCATTGATTATCCTTATCTGTTGCATTGTGGGATCGCAAATGGGGCAAAAATGCCCCATTCTGGATCCCACAATGCATCAGAAAAGGATAATTCCGGTTTTTATTAGTCCCATCTAATCAAAGGCGATTTTGTCTTCATGAGGTTTCCCTGTTTTGGATTTTTGCTTTGGTTTGAAATTTCGGAGGGGGGATGGCCATTAAATAAAATTGCCCTGCCTCGGTCCTTATCGGCACTCATACCAATTGTGGTTGCAGCTGTGGCCTTGGTCTCCCTATCTTAATTTGTGATTGGCCATATTAGTATTCATGCCTAGGCTCGTCCAATCAGGTGGCGTGTAGTTCGAGTAGTTGGCATGATGTCGCGCTCTTTTTGGCTTTGGGTCAATGTCTTGTTGGAGTAGTCATAGGTGCATGGTAAAAATAATTTCGTCTTATAAATTTCACTAGTTTTAGCGGAAATTGGACGTTTTTTCGTCAAAGTACCATTGGATCTGAGAGATAATATATCGTGGATAAGAGTGATAGTCGTTGTGTTTCAATTTTTCAAGGCGGTACAGAGAAGAGTGAATTCTGGAGACTTCACAAATAACTTTTTAAACATTTATTACGACACACGTGTGTGTGCTCGTAGTAGGCCGTGGACGGCAATTTGAACTAGGGCTTATTTATTGACAGCCTATTGACTTAGAAACTAACGATGGGGAGAAAGCGCAAGAGCGCTAATGCAAGTGCTTCAGTTCCGACCAACAAGAGGACAACTCGGAATTCCTCGGCGGAGCAAGTAGACGTTTTAAACGATGTTCTTAGACGGTCGCTGCAGGATACAGGACAAGTTCAGCGTGGAGCGGTAGCGTCTGCGGTTGAGGAGGCCCCGCCGTCCAACTTAGGAGGCAGTTCCAGGCCAACTCCTGCGGCGTCGACCGTGCCACCGGAACAACAACAACAACAACAAGAACCGATTCCAAGTAGGCCTACAGTCCCGCCTACATTGCCAGTGAGTCAACCAGCTCGTGATGTACAAAGCGGGTGTCGGATAGTGGGGAGGCGTAGTGGTGTGACCGGGGGTACTGCTTGTCTATGTTGCATGGCTCCATCTCCAGTTAAAGTCCAGGCGCTCCTCCCTTGGTTGGAGGCTTATCCGGACAAAAAGGCAGCGCATACATTGCGCACAGGGTTTGTGGAAGGGTTTAGCCTGGGGTTTTCTGGGGCAAGGGTGAGGATGGAGGCAAACAATTTGCGATCGGTTAAAGAGCACCCATCAGCAGTAGCCGATAAGCTGATTAAGGAAGTACGTCTGGGTAGGGTGGCAGGCCCTTTTATTGAGCCTCCATTAGTAGACTTGCGGGTCTCACCCATCGGAGTTGTTCCTAAGTCTGTTCCAGGGGCTTTTAGGTTGATACATCACCTCTCTTGGCCAGATGAGCAGTCGGTCAATGATGGCATTGATTCAGAGTTGTGCAGGGTACGCTACACCAGTTTTGATGAAGCTGTAAGCCGGGTAGCTGCGTGTGGACCAGGCACACTTATGGCGAAGGCGGACATAGAGTCTGCGTTTAGGTTGCTACCTATAAGGCCTGCAGACTTCTCTCTGTTGGGGATGAAATTTTTGGATGGGTATTACATTGACAAATGTCTTCCCATGGGGGCAGCGTCAGCTCCTGCTTTATTCGAGTCTTTTTCTACGTTTGTGGAATGGGCGGCGAGAATTAAAGGGAAATGTGATGGGATAGTACATTATGCAGACGACTTCCTTTGCTTTGGGGGTGACGGCAGCAGCAGGGGGTCCTGTGCCTATACGCTACGGACCTTCACAGATATGTGTAAGCAGTTTGGCATACCATTGGCAGTAAACAAGACGGTTGGTCCAACCCACAGGCTTACGTTTCTAGGCCTGGAGATTGACACTGTTGACAGAGTGGTCCGAATACCACAAGATAAAGTGGAGAAGCTGAGACGGAAGCTTACAGAAGCCTACAAGGCAAAGAAGCTGATGCTTCGGCAACTACAGTCCCTGGTGGGATCATTGTCTTTTGTGTGTCGGGCTATTTCCCCAGGTAGGGCATTCCTGAGGCGCCTCATTAATTTGACATGTAGTGTGAAGAAGCCCTATCATAGAATTCGTATGTCAGCCGGGTCCAGGGAGGACTTAAAAATGTGGTTAGCATTTCTGTCGCAGTGCAATGGGGCCTCTCTCATCCCAGATCATTTCTGGACCCTCAACACGGATATTCAATTGTTCACCGATGCCAGTGGGAAGCAGGGTTTTGGGGGATATTTTCAGGGTAGCTGGTTTCAAGGCAGATGGCCAGAGAACGTGAGTAGTATGTCCCCGTCGATTGCATGGATGGAACTATTTCCTATTGTGGTGGCAGTAGTGGTATGGGGGTCGGTGTTGGCTGGCAAGCGAGTGATTATGAGGTCGGACAACAAGTCTGTGGTTCAAATCTTAAATAAGCAATCATCCTCTTGCCCCTTGATCATGAAGTTAGTGCGTTTTTTGGTGTTACACTGTATGAAGGCTAACCTCTGTTTTAGAGCTGTACACATCCCTGGTGTTGATAATGAGATTTCTGACTCCTTATCCCGTTTCCAGATGGATCGATTCAGACGCCTGGCTCCCGAAGCTTGTTCCCAGGCAACCAGTGTGCCAGCGGAGGTTTGGACTCTGTAAGTGTGGAGACTCAGAGGTTGCTTGAGGCATCCATGGCAGTTAATACCCATAAGGCTTATCAGAGGGGGGTGGACAGGTTCAAGGATTTTCGGGCTAACAAAGGTTTAAGCATCGAGTGGCCAGCACCAGTGAGTGATATTGTTGATTTTATTTCCAGTGAATCACTCTCAGGCAAAGCCCCTTCCACCATTTCATTGTATGTGGCGGGAGTTTCCTTCTATCACAAGTTAAAGGGCTGGCCAGACCCAACTAAAGCGTTCATAGTGTCAAAATTACTGGAAGGGTGTAGGAGATTGAATAGCAGGCCTGACCCAAGGCTCCCTGTGACTTATTCAGTGTTAAGCAGGATTTTCCCAATGTTATCCAGGGCATGTAGTTCAAGTTATGAAACGTTGTTGTTTCAGGCAGCATTCTCACTAGCCTTTTTTGGCTTTATGCGTGTCAGTGAATTCACTGCAGCATCACGTTCAGCGCCGACAGCGCGTGTGTTAGCATTAGATGACATATCCCTGCACGATAGTTTAGCAGTGCTGCAGGTGCGGCTGCGTTTTTCAAAAACTGACCAGCAGGGATTGGCATCTGTGCTGACAATTGGTAGCGCAGCCAAATCTCAGGTGTGCCCAGTGGCAGCCATGGTGCGGTTCCTCAAAATACGGCCAATCGGGGAGGGCCCTCTGTTTATTCACTTTGACAAATCCCCTTTGACTAGGTATCAGGTCAATCACATCCTTCGTAAAGCATTAGAGCTTGAGGGGTACCCAGCAGCTAATTTTAGTACTCACAGTTTTCGCATAGGCGCAGCTACAACAGCCGCCTTAAATGGTTTCTCATCAGAGGAGATTCAAAAATTGGGGAGGTGGCGCTCAGAGATCTTTAAAGTGTACGTTAGACCAGGGGCCTTGATCACTAGTGCCAAACACTAAGTTGTGATAAATGTTTATTTTGCAACACCATATTGCTGTTCTTTCTTTATTTGTTTTGTGTGTGCATTATGTAGGTCACAGAACATGGTTGGTGGGCGATAGCCTCATACGCCGGGCTGGCGAATCAAATCAGCCACTCCATGGTTGTGGTGACGTAAGCTGGATGGGTGTAGGGGGCACCAGGATGAACTCTCTCTATGACCGGGTTCGTGGCAAAGTTTATGGGAGACCAGCGCCCAACACACTGGTGGTCCACATAGGAGGCAATGATATCTTTTATGATCAAGCTGTGACCAAGAAGGACTTGCTGATACAGGTAGACACCCTTTTGAAGGAGCTACGACAGATGTTGCCCTATTGCCGTATTATTTGGTCATGCATATTACCTCGGTTGTTTTGGTACAACGAGAGCAGGGACAATGCCGGTGAGAAGGTCAGAGCCGACATGAACAGGCAGGCATTTAACTCATGCAAGAGGTTATCAGGAGACAATAGGGTTATCTTCCACAAAGGCATCACCAGGAGGGATCATTCACTGTTTAGTAGAAAAGATGGCGTCCACTTAACCCCTAAGGGGAATGACATGTTCATAAGGCAGTTGAGCGATGGAATCAGGTACTTTTGCGCAAATCCTCCGTCTGCAGATCTGGTGGGTTTTCCGCCACTTGGACAGGCTTGCAGCTAAAAGGACAATAAGACTCTTGCTTTGAAAGTAGAACATTATTGCTAATGATGAGTTTTAAAAATATGCTATTAAGCGAACAAAAAAAAAAAATAAAAATAAAAATAAAAATAAAAAAAAAATAAATGCAAAGACAGTAAAAACGTTGCAGTATAATTGGGTGCTAATAAGCAATTTATGTTATGGTGATAAAGAGAGGTACGTGATGCATTGTTTGGATTTAGCTATGAGGTGTCAAAAACCTCATTTAATTAAAACCATGATAAGTGTTTAGTATTTTTGCGTGCTAATAAGCAAAGCCAATGAAAAGTTCGTAGTAGTTATGTGCCAATAAGTAAGATATGTCGATAAACGATAGTAGTTTGTGCATTGTTTGGATATATCGTTAGGGTGTTTAAAAACTCTGTAATTAAAGCCTTGGTAAGTTCTTAGTTTTTTTGGGGCTAATATGCATTGACAATGACATTTTCGTAGTTTTTTGTGTGTGCGAAGATGCAAAGGAGCTTGGTGATTTTTGAAAAAGAAAAAAAGGGGGGGGGCGTGGCAAGGGTTCCTTGGTTCCGTATGGAACCATGGAACCCTTGGGTGGCAGTTTTTTTAGGGGGATAAGGATCTGGACCATATTTGTTATGCTCGTTTCAATGGTTTTGCCTGTGAATTTGTGGAGGGCTCGAGTTGCTCCATTCGGGGAAATTGATCCCTTCCAAATCGTGGTCCGGATCCAGATCCTCGTCCTACTTAACGTAGGATAGGCTTACATTTTTTGTTGACTAAAAAGCATGGTGTATTCTTGACTAAGGCATGGTGTATTTTTTTCTAATGCATGGTGTATAAAGCATGGTATAATATTGTTACTACTTCTATGAAAGAAGATAAATACTTATTTCAGTTGTGTGCATCAGGCAGTGATGCTTTGACTACTCCAGCTCATCCCACATATCATTAAAGTTGTGAGTAAAGTTTACAAATTGGCTGTGTGTCGTAGTTTCTTGTCTACAGTACATAGCTTAACCTTCTGAGGACAATTCCGGTTTTTATTAGTCCCATCTAATCAAAGGCGATTTTGTCTTCATGAGGTTTCCCTGTTTTGGATTTTTGCTTTGGTTTGAAATTTCGGAGGGGGGATGGCCATTAAATAAAATTGCCCTGCCTCGGTCCTTATCGGCACTCATACCAATTGTGGTTGCAGCTGTGGCCTTGGTCTCCCTATCTTAATTTGTGATTGGCCATATTAGTATTCATGCCTAGGCTCGTCCAATCAGGTGGCGTGTAGTTCGAGTAGTTGGCATGATGTCGCGCTCTTTTTGGCTTTGGGTCAATGTCTTGTTGGAGTAGTCATAGGTGCATGGTAAAAATCCCACCCAACCCACCCAGTTATTCATATTGGAGGAGTTGTTTGGGTCGTTCAGGCATTATAAGACCTGATTTTTTTTGCTGGCTTGGGTCTGAGCCGGACTCGGCCGATGACTGGCAGGTTTTTTGGTTTGTTTTTTTGGGTGTAAAGGGTAGGGCAGTTTTTTTAGGGGGATAAGGATCTGGACCATATTTGTTATGCTCGTTTCAATGGTTTTGCCTGTGAATTTGTGGAGGGCTCGAGTTGCTCCATTCGGGGAAATTGATCCCTTCCAAATCGTGGTCCGGATCCAGATCCTCGTCCTACTTAACGTAGGATAGGCTTACATTTTTTGTTGACTAAAAAGCATGGTGTATTCTTGACTAAGGCATGGTGTATTTTTTTCTAATGCATGGTGTATAAAGCATGGTATAATATTGTTACTACTTCTATGAAAGAAGATAAATACTTATTTCAGTTGTGTGCATCAGGCAGTGATGCTTTGACTACTCCAGCTCATCCCACATATCATTAAAGTTGTGAGTAAAGTTTACAAATTGGCTGTGTGTCGTAGTTTCTTGTCTACAGTACATAGCTTAACCTTCTGAGGACAATCAATGGCTTTTTTTCTATTCGCGATAAACCTTATGGAATGTTGGGTAGTACATAAAGCAGCTATCCAGAGATGGAAATGTTTGATTGATGATACATTAGGCGATGGAACAAAAATCTGTTTTACGGACCCGACCGACCCACTTTTTGCATTTTTCAACATTTTGTTTAGAATTTTTTTCTCAAATCATGTAAAATCAGCTGTTTTTGGCCGAAAATCTGCCAAACATTTTTTTTCACCAATTAAAAAAAAAAATGTGGCCGAAAATCTGTCGAAAAAAAATGTCACAACACAAATTTTTCACAAAATTCCTGCTTTTTTGCAGATTTTGGTGACATTTTAGGTTTAAAAAAAATATTAAAATTATTTTTAAAAAAACGACAGACCGACCCTACTTGACAGGTCCGTCCGCCCGTAAAACGTGGGGGGGTTCGTTGCCTTACCTCAACTTATTTATACAAGAGACAGCCTGAGCGCTTGCGTGCAGCCCTCTATCTGTGATTTTTTCCTAGAATGCATTTGTTTTGGTCAAATTACATTTAAGAAACCAAAATATCTTAGATGTCACAGAGCAATGCATTTCCTAATTACTTCAAAATCAGATTTTGAAATAAGTTTATTTTCTGAGTGGTTTTTTGTTCGTTAATAGAATTCCATGGTTTGACACCGTGTTAACACCGTTTACAGTGTTTTCGGTTAGAACCGCAACTGTACACAAGCAAACACACCCTACGAAATGCTTTATGATGAAAATTGAAACAAATATGTTGAAAAATTCCTTAAAATGGAAGCAGATTTCCATTATGATTTAGTAAAGTTCTGTGAGGTATTTCACGGAAAATACAGTCAGAGTAGATTTATGAGTCCAGGAAAGTCTTTCCTGATAGTCACAACTTCATTATAAGAGAGAGAAACATATCGAGGGTTGAGCGCCAGAAGGCCGTAACTCAAGAAATGCCATTTTGAGATAATAAATTTTCAAATATTTGGGACTCATTACAGAACACTTATAACTCTGATTTTAGTCAATTGAGAGTGTTTATGAGTTATCGCTTCATGGTTCTGAAAATCTAGGTTATAATGGATTATTTTTGTACCAAAATATCAATTTGCCCAGAAATTGAGTTACGGCCTTCTGGCGCTCAACCCTCGATATGTGTAAAAATTTGAAAAAGATCACAAAATATTGCGTTAAGAGAGCGTAAACAGATAGCTGCTTGCATGGTATTACATCTTCGTGTGTGAGGAGGTTTGTTTGAATGAACGCCAACGCCAACGGCCAATTATCTAATTATAGCTGAGGTGGTATGTTTGCTTGACAGTTAAGGAATTCCCCAAACAGACAGATATGTCTATCTGCTAATCACAAAATTGGAGTAAAAATTCCCCTGGGGGAGGGGTGGACTGATAATGAAAGAGATGTTTGTCTTAACCATACATAAGTCCCCTGCTCACGTTTAGCAAAGCGTTGCTGTTATAAGACATTTGCTTTCTAATGCAGAAGAGTTGACATCTAAAGTACACATGAACTTAGATTTACCCTTCAAATTCAATCCTACCCATTAAAGTCTGGGCTTTCCCATTTAAAGGTACATTTGGATTCAAAAAGGAATGATTTTACAACCTATTTTAATGAATCGATGGTGTGAGTATTTCTCACATAACTTTTATGTTTTTCCACAAGGAGAAATTTCTTTTAAGTATTTCTACTTTAAGCATTTTCCCTACATATTTCTCCTCACAGAAAAACATTCCCGGGTGCAGCGGAGCCAGTTCCTCATCCCTAAATTTGACCATTTTTTCTCCCCTAATAGTTTTGATCCCCAAAACCAGAGGTTGCTTCAATGTGGGGTGTCAATTTTGTACACCCCCAATCAAAAATAAGATGTTAACATAACACCCACAATGCATTGCGCCAACTCAAGATTTCCCCCACGATGCATTTGGATTTCCCCATAATGATACTTGTATCAATACGATCGATATATCAGTAACCTCTGTACACTGAGATATTGATATCGTGGATTTCTGTCACGCATGACACATAGGAAAATTGATGGTTCCCCTGTCTTTTTGGTTTTCCAATATCTGTAAGTTCTAGTCGAGCTCTTAGGTTTTAGAAATAAGGAAATGGAACACTGAGAACTAATTTATTTATTGATGTAAACAAGAATCTAAGAACTCATACGATTATGGCTCTATGAAGCCATGATTTTGTACATATGTCTATGGGAACCGAGATGAATCAGGGGACCAAATTGATGGCGTTTAGCAAAAATGCAATGCATTGTGGTGCTGTCTTTAAACTCTTCTTGCTCCCAATCTGATGGAGAACATTCCATTGCCTTGTGCGTATGTGGTTTTACAGTGAAGTTATTAATCACAAAGCAGCCGGCCAGACAGAAGTCTTGTGGCTGAAGTGCTTTAACTTCACTGCAACAAATGCACCACTTCACTAAACATGAATTCATAAATTATTAACACTCAGCTTTATATTATTTGCATTGCTCTCCTAATATCAATGACAAACACAACCAGTCCATGCACAAGGCCCTCATATCATAAATAGTGAGTCATAACATGAAATAACCAAAAATGTGAACAAAAATTATTATTAGGACCTCCCATTTTTAAATGAAACCTGTATTTAGTTTCTATAATAGTAAGTACATCTAGCATAATTTTGAAAAACTAACCAAGCCTCAAGAAGGAATATTTCTGCATATCAGTCTATAGGAGCGTTCAGATCAGGTGCTCTAAGCTAGAGACTAGTGTCAAATAGGGTAATCTTGAGATTAACCGTTGTGAACGTATGAAGTAAGTGCATGATTCAGTTTTGTTTGTAAATTTATCCCTACAGGCCAACCATTTTGGGGGCTATCTTATTGATGACACATGACTATCGCCCCAAGTAACCCTTAGCGTGGATTCATGTTGAAAAAGACACCCTTATTCTCTGAAATTGGCAAATTTGATACCCTTAGCACGGGCCCGCGCGGATCCCTGTTGTGGTCGAAAAAAGCACCCTTATTCCGCATTTTCGTTCACACGGATGATTACAACATTATACCTGACTGCCCCCCTCCCCCCCCCCCCCCCCCCCCCCGGATTTTGGCTGTTTTGAATCCATTCAAAAGTACACAATTGCCTTGGAGAAAGTTGGTGCCCCTTTCAATTGCATGCCCTCTTCATTTCTTATTTTGAGGCCTTTTAGTACATCCCCCCCCCCCCCACCCTGCTATTCACATTGAGCGTTACCTACCTGCCTGTGGCACAACTAAATGTATGCCACAAGGTCTACACTATGGGATATTTAAAGCTATATCACTGTTCAAATACTAATAATACAAATAAATGGGACAAAACTATTTAAGTTTACAAAGTTTTATCCCCTTTCAAGGCTTTATTTGACAGTTCAAAATATGGGATTTGTTTGTATATTTCATTTTAATAATATACAGAGATGGATGGACCAGGGACTTTAGTCCCTGGATGGACAGAGTGTTGACCCATCCCAGGGCAATCAGTACATAGTGTGTATTAGGATCTGCGGTTTGGCTTTCACTATGGCATTTATCCTGTATTTAGTTTCTATTGGTCCAATACTTCCTTTCAATAACAAAACAACTTTAACACAACCATTATACACACATAGATGTGTGACCCAGTAATCAATGTATACAAAATCAACAAATACCCGATCCCTTTCTCTGAACAATCCGACCATCCAATCCCTAACCGCTCAGCTAACCTGCCAACGTTTGCCCGGGCAGGCGATTTCGTACCCACATATCGGCTTATATGATGACGTCATCGAATCGAATGCTGTAGCATGGACATTGTTTTGGCCGTAGTGAATCGTAGTGTCTAAGAAGGTTAGGGTTTTAATGGCGGTGTACCGCAAGAACAACATTGTGCATATTGATGTGTTTTTAAAAAAAATATTGAGCCCAAATCATAGAACAAAACATCATACTTATCACAAAAACGAATAAAAACTGCTATCTCTCAACATGCAATTTTTACAGGCCCGACCAACCCATTTTCAAGTTCCTCTTCTTTCTTTTTTTGTAAAGAAAAGGTTTGATTGTTGACATTTGTTTTGAAAATTGTTGACATTTTTTGAAAATTCATTAAATATTCCCAAATATTTTTGAGAGGTACGTTTGCCCAACACATTTTCTTTCTAATTTACATTAAAAATAAATACACAAAGTTCTGATTTTGTTTTTGCATTTGAAATTGTTGAGAATTCATCAAAAAATTCACCATTTTTAGAGGTCTGTTTTGCCTGTAGGACTGGTTTTATTTTCTCTACATGTAGCATAGAGAATGAAATTGTCTATATGGATGAATCAAGACAAATGTGACGTGTTCCACCGAAACTAGACGGAATTGGGCAGAGCTCCAAACTGATTAATAATAATAGTCCAAAATCTAATTGAGGGTGATTTTTTGGGAATTTGAGTTTTTTGTAAATAATTAATCTTCAGAGTGTTGTTTATAACATTATTGTGAAAGTTTCAGATTAAACACATTTTTTTAAAAATTGGATTGATTTTTGATTTTGTTTTAAAAGTACATTGTAAGTACATTGTAAGTACATTGTAAGTACATTGTAAGTACATTGTAAGTACATCTTTAAAGGGTAATATCTCAGTTTGGAGTTTTCATAAAGACGAACTTAAAAACCATTGAACTCTGCTTTGGGAAATCCGATTAAAAAACACCATTGTAAAGCTGCAGATCTCTACTTTAATAATCAATTGCTAACTCAATGTTGATATCTTACCCAATTGTGTCTAGTTTCGGTATAATACGTCATATACTATCGCAGTCATAACACAATTGCATTATGGGTAGCATGAATTCCTTTTACTTACCTCTGTTAGTGCATGTAGTTGTCCGTCTTGAACTAAAACTCCCAAAAATCTGTCATAAATAAAACAAACAAATAAAAAAGATATCCAATTTAACTCAGACTTATTCAGAGTAGTTTTGAACCAATGGTAAAGCAGGAAACTAAAATATAAGGAGTGCATTGAAATTGTGTCATTTCACTCCCCCCTGGCACTCTAAAAAATAAGGGGGTAAACAATATATATATATATATACATATTGATTTTTTAACAATTTGTGGATAAAATCATTAAACTGCCTCATAAAACAAGAAATTGTGTGGCAGGAACCCTCAAATGCAGTTTAAAAAACCTTAAAAATACATTAAGAAGGCCTCTTGATCCAATGCCATGATCCACTGCACTTCGTTCGCTACACTTTCTCTGTTCGCCGTCAGTAAATTTACCCGGCACTAAAATGGTCCCAGGCTAGAACCCTGCATGTGCACCAAAAGTATGGGTGCCAAGCTCAAAAACAAAACATCCGCATTCATTAACCTAAAAACAACAACTCATTTACTGTTATCTTAACTAAAGGGTTCAAATAAAGGAAGTATACCACTTTGTTTATGTCATTTTGAGTAACTTTCAATTTGTTTTTGTCCAAATAGGCTAGATAGGCATTTAGATGAATCTTTTAGGCATAATTTGATACCAAATTTGCCCCCTAACAACAAAGATAAACCATGATAAGCACCATTTAAAGGAAAATATCCCATTTTCCAAAGTCGCATTTCCAATACACAGCACGAGAAGAAAGGGCCAATTGTTAACACACACATATGCCGTATTTATCCCGTACTGATCACCGCGCATAACCCTCAATGCGCAGGCTAATTCAAATGTAAACTGATGCATGGGTGAAGGATTTGAATGTAAAGGAATGTTATGGATGGGTAGAACATGGACAGATTAACCAAATCTTCTCGTGCTGTGTATTGGAAATGCGACTTTTGAAAATGGGATATTTTCCTTTAAATGGTGCTAATCATGATTTATCTTTGAGCACTGTTAGGGGGCAAATTTGGTATCAAATTATGCCTAAAAGATTCATCTAAATGCCTATCTCGCCTGTTTGGTCAACAACAAATTAAAAATTACTCAAAATGACATAAACAAAGTGGTATACTTTCTTTTGTTGAACCCTTTATTCTCATTGGATTATAAGCTATATTAAAAAAATCTTTTGTCTCAAAGCTCTTCAGTTTTTCTAAACCTAATGGGGAATGCGTATGCAGTATGTGATTAATGAAAATCTGACAAATCTGTGAAATTTTGGGATTTTTTTTAAAAAAATTTAAAAATTAAAAATGGATCATTTTCTTTCTAACGCGCACCAATTAACTAACGCGCGCGGAAGCTTTGAGACAAATGATTTTTTTTAATATAGCCTTAGTATCTGAATAAATTCCACATAGAGGTGTCCCCAAAACACCCATCAACATCAGGTGAGGAGGCAAGTTTATTTTACCAGCTGATTTCCATCAAAATCTCAAAATTTATTTTACCTACAACTGCACCCTTTTGCCGCAACACACATGTATTTAAGGTTGAAAATTACTTCCAAAATATCAACATTTGAAAATAAGAAAACCTATGAAAAATCGATGAAATACTTTTTTTACTGAAAGTCCTTTTTATCATTCATTCATACGCATGCTTTTCTACTTTTGAAAATGAGTGCCCTCCCCCCTCCCTTCCCCAAGAATGAAGAGTTGGAATTGGTGAATGTACCTCTCCCGGGGGGGGGGGAGGTACTTTCGCCAAAATCGTACGTGGATGTGCCTACCGGACTTCGAAAATGTGACTTTCCCTATACCTGTTTTTGGGCTAATTTTCCACCTATCAATATACCAATTTTGTAATAAAAGCACCCAATTTTGCACAAATTGGGCGCTTTTCCCAAAAATGCCTCAAAATACACCCAATTTATGCCAATTTGGGCGCTTTGGTCTGTGATGAAAACCACCCCATCGCTATACCAATTTTTGCGAAATGGCACCCCAAAAGGGAGGCACATATACGTATACCATATCAATGTGAGAACCCCCCACCCCCCGTACCTCTATACTCTGCAAATGAAATTGCACTGACCTACATTAAAAGTCAAATAAACAAAGATGCTCCTACTAGACTGGAATTCACATAATCCGATATCACGCACAAATGATTCATACTAATTTACGAGCACAGAATAAGTATACGCTAATGGCAGGTTTAAACTAGGCACGCTCTAAATAATAATTATCCAAGAAAACAATGCATCCTGATCGTATCAAAACATCCAACCAAAAAATCACGGTGTGGCAACTACTTACTGAATGCATTTCTGTATTAAGTGGTAATTTTCGAGACTTACAGATTTTCATCCATTTTGCTTGTTTTTAAATTCGCGATTTGAAAGTTCATTCATATATGTTTGCTTGTTTTTATTTTCGCGGTTGGTGCTCTGAGCGCGAAAAGTGCGAAAATTAATGTAATGCGAAAATTAATGTAGCGCGAAAATTTCCACGCTTACAGTATAACATTGATACTGTAAAACGGTTTAATTTTACGCCAACTTAATTTAGCGTATTAGCATTTATAAGTCAACTTTTTGCGGTAATTTAATTTCACTAATTTGTATCATCTTCCAATATATAACCATTATAAATAATTGGTGGCAATTTAATTCGGCGAATTGGATCTCCTAGCGAAATTAGAGAAATTCACTTGTTTTTACAATAACTTTAAAATTTTCCACACGGCTATTAGTTTTACCATAATAACAGATATTTCAGAAACCTTTCCCAACTTTCAAAGTCTTATCTCAAGAATTACTGAACCAATACTATAGGTGTTTGTACTTGTTTTAATGCATTTCTCATGGTGATTCCAAATATGGTGATGAAACTTAATAATTTTGACAGTTTTGAAACACTTTGTAACATTTTGGAGTGTCGTCTGCCACATGGAAAGTACATGATGGCAGCACATCAACACCTTTTTAAACAGCAAGATTTGTATCTCGACTGGTTTGTGCATTGGATTTAATTTTTCAGGCAATCTTACATTGAAAATGAAAAAATGACAGCAAGTTATAAATGTACACCAGCGTTGATCTGATCACGATCATTTTTCTTAACACTTTCCACACGGCAGGCGTCTGCAGACGACATTCCAAAAATTCACAAAATGTTTCAAAAATGTCAAAATTATTGAATTTCATTACCATATTTGGAATCACCGTGAGAAATGCATTGACATAAGTACAAACATGCCTAGTATTGGTTCAGTAATCATTGAGACTTTGAAAATTGTGAAAGGTTCCTGAAAAATCTGTTTTGTGTATGGTAGAAATAATAGCCACATGGAAAGTGTTAACACAGAATTGTTAAAGATTCTTTGGATTCTTCCTGAAAGCGTGAAATTATTCCCCGGCCTCGAGGATAAATAACTGGCGAATAGATTCCACTGGATTTAGCAGATGCACCAACATGTCTAAGCCCAGATAAGCAGGTCGTTAGGCAGTCAATTAGGGGATACCATTTATTTTAATGGTAATTGATGCCAGAGAGTTTCATTAGGCCTGTTCAGACGGCCACTAATAAGCTCGAGAATAGTTATTCTTGAGCTTAATTCTTTTTTATGCTAAACCAGAGTGCCTGTCCAGACGACAAACTTAACCTCGAGTATAGCGATACTACTGCGGTACGTAGCTTCTAGGTTAACTCAAGGTCATGCGACTCTTCATTTTGCGGGTAAGACCTGGGTCACAGTTCATAAATCTCACTCACAATTAGCATTAGCATTATGATGGATTCACATGGCGCACACACTCTCGGTAGGCTCTTGGTTAGCTCTCGGTTAGTGTTTCGGGGTAAGTTAACCGTAAGATCTTTAGGGTTAACATTCCAGCTTTATACTTGGGGTTAGTTAACCATGACCGATTCACACGGCCGTTAACCAAGAGTTCAACCTCTAGGTTAGCGAATTTGACGCTAAATAACCTAGCTCTAGGTTAGTCGTCGGAACGCTCCTTATATGACCCAAATGCATGTACTGACTCGCATAAGCGCTTCCTTTACAGCTAATGGGAAGTGGGGACCATCACTAAGTATTTCTCATGCTTGATCAATTAATTCAACCTATTTTTTTTTTTTTAAAGATTGTCGTGGGGGAGGGGGGGGGGGGGGGGTGTACATGAATGTGGATTCAGAGACAATACTTGCAGGGCTATAGACACCCGTGTCTCTTTTCCGCGATGTTGGAAATGATCCTGCTACCCAAAGTCAATGTCGACTGATCCACCGCGCGTGTACCATCATAAACTATTTTGCTATTTGCTAGTGACTGATAGAAAAATCAATTAATTCAACAAATTAACCGATTTACCTGAAGGCACTCCATAATGATGGTGATCACACCCCTACTGTCAGCAGAGCTGTCATCGACATCGATATCGGCTATTATCCCGACATGTCGATATCAACTTTGGGATGTCGATATAATTGACATTAAATCGTCCGTAATAATTTGAGAAAAAAATAATCGGCAAAGTGATTTTATAAATGAAAATCGGCAAGAGTTGTGAAAAACCCAATATCCAACGATAGCAAATCATTAAAAGTAATTAGGCCTACGCTAGTTCCCCCCTCACCACTTCGCATATTGACTTGGCAATATTTTCGATCTGCGGTAATATTCTATACTATCGCGGACATTAATTTGCGGGGACAATCGGCTTGGTATTTGGATCATAATATGTCGACATCATGTCGATATCGAGATTCTAAAATAGCAACATGTCGACATGAAAAAAGATCTCGATAACAGCACTAACTGTCAGGTTGGATATGACCCGAATACAATGTATGCTGCTTTCAGAATTGAACACATCCTATAATACTAATAGCTTGAAATGCCATCAAACAAATTTAAACTGCATATCCCCAACCTGTGATTATTCGTTTAATTAAACATTAGGCAAAACAAAAAAAATTGTTTGGTTGCCCTTTCCCGACCGACCGTAAATATTGAAAAATCTCAGTCGCATTGTTTGTTTGTTTTTCCCAAAAAAAAAGAAGAAAAAAAAAGTTGATTTCATGAATATAAATGCTTACGAGATGGTGAATGATGGTTGCTGTTCATTTAAAATGTATTGCAGACACATATTCTTAGGCCATACATATTTTATTCCTCTCTAGGAGCTTCTAGGCTGATGCTAAAAGAGCAGGTACACGACAATCGTAAACATAACATTTCACCTCACATGTTTTCGCTTGGGCAATTTTAATAAAACACCAAGTCAAGTTTACATCAAGTTTATAGATATCTGATTTGTCTTGTCTGAGTGTGAATTGTTTTATGTAAGAAAAGATTGGTAATGTATGCAAAAATCATGTAAAATCCCTTTCATCTTCCATTTTACATTTGTAAAAACACTTATATTTCCAAATAAAAACATATCTAATTCACTTGAAAGTGTATTTTTGGCATTCTTTGACATCTAAAAAAATTATTAAAAAATTGACCTACCGACCCAAAAAAAAATTGAGGTGAAACTTGAAAGGGCAACCAAACAATTTTTTTTTTTGGCCTTATAGTTAGTTCTGTGTTCAATTATAATGGTCAATAAACATTAGATAATTATTTTCCTACCATATAATGCATGGTTTAATGAATAGAATGGTATTCCTTTAAGTTTATAAAATCAATGAACTTAATTAACCAATTTACTTAAGATGTTTGGGGCTGTAGAAGGAAGCACTAAAGTAATAATAGTGAATTCCATACATTAAATTTTCTTTTCTTTTTCACTTTTTGCAAAATTTCAAAATTGTTTGAAACATTTTGATTTTTTTTCCAAATCTCATTTTTCTCTGCAATCTCTCAATGCCTCTTTAAGGCTATGCAAGACCCATATTAAATGATTTGTTTATTTCACGGATGCAGTTTCTTTCCCCACGGCAGTTACCAGTATGATATACCACATTTGGCGAGTTATGCATTTCACTACGGAAACTCAATCCTAAAACTTCCTCAGCGTGATATGTTTAGTTATGATATTACATCACATCAGTGTTTTGAAAGTACCAAATCAGATATCCACATTTTAAAATGACATCAAATGTAGAAACCATCCTATTTGTGGCAAAATTGTTCAAAATGCGAACATTTTACAGTATATGATAGCTATACTCCGAGGCCGCATTAAATCAACTAAAATAACGACTGGTGTTTCGCACTGATGCACTTTACACTATGCGTTCAAAAGAACAATTTCTTGGAAGTGTAAGGGATTGACATTGATAGTTGAAAATAATGGATTCAAGAGAAAACCCACTCATATATTGACAGCAACAATATCTGAAGCATGACCAATATTGGCCCTTGTGTGATAGATCAGCACACCTCTTTGAAGATTCATCAGACCAACAAAACAAAAAGATTTAATGGATACCCAAATTGTCAAAATAGTACTATTTTCTGCATGAAATGAATAAGTTTGCTTGAATAAATAGTTTTTCAACTAATCATCACACTAGAAACATTGTTAAAACTAGCGGGCATCCGCGCTTTGCGCAGGGGCCACCAGATAGGTAAACCTGGGCGGTTAACATTTTGGGTTCGATGATGATGAGTAAGAGCATGTTTATTAACTGGTCAGTTACTTATTTTGAGGACTGTATAACGACTGGGGTTTTGCACTGATGCACTTTGCGCTATGCGTTCAAAAGAACAATTTCTTGGAAGTGGAAGTGATTGACATTGATAATTGAAAATAATGGATTAGAGAAAACCCACTCATATTTATATTCATATATTGACAGCAACAATATCTGAGGCATGACCAACAACCAGCACAACTCTGTGAAGTTAAAGGGACACAATGTCATGTTGATTTTTTTTTTAAATTAATTTACTTCAGAATTCAAGATTAACATTACACTGTTGTTGTTTCTAATAAAAGAAAAGCCAGAAAAACTTGATTAAAATAATGTTTTAAATATGTTAGAATACCACCCTTAACCATGTAAAATGCTGGTTGCGGCTCTACCAGCATTTTTGTATCAACGTTTTGCTGTACAAAGAGTGCTGATTTTTCTGAATCCTTAATAGGTGTAAGTTCATACATGTAATACAAATTGCGAAAATATACAAATCCCAGTTGTTATCATATATTTTTGTAATTGAGGGCGCTACCTCCACCACATCTCTTAATGCCCCTCTAAATGTTATAAAAATTGTCAAAATATTACTATTTTCTGCATGAAATGAATAGGTTTGCTTGAATCAATAGTTTTTGGACTATTATCACACAAGAACATTAGTAAAATAACATTTACCAATTTTGTCTTAAAATGAACCATGACAACAATGGTCGGTCAGTAACATTTTTCAGCAAAAAGAAATTGACCGACCGACCGGCCGATTCAACCTCAAAATGATTGGCACTTGAGGGCAACACAACCATTCTATTTCGGCCTTAGGTAAATTCGTAATGACTGAGGTTTCACGCATGCCGTTTAGGCTAAATTAAAAAAATCATTTGTCTCAAAGCTCCAGCGCGCTTTAAGTTTATTGATGCGCATTAGAAAAACAAAAAATGTAAAAAAGATTTTTTTTTCAACAAAAAAAATCCCAAAAAATCCCAAAATTTCACAGATTTTTCAGATTTTCATTGGTCACATCATTTTAAATACAAAAAGTCAATTTTACAAGGATTTCAATATTTTATATTTTAAAAAAAATGAAAAAATGAAAAAAACTGCATTCCGCATTAGGTTTTGAAAAACTGAAGTGCTTTGAGACAAAGGTTTTTTTAATTTAGCCTTACTCTTATAATTTCTTCGATGTGCGATTGAAATTGGAAATGGGAAATAATGAATTTTGTGATAACCACTCGTGTATATTGACAGCTACAATATCTGATCATGGTCTTCTAGCTTCATGATCTGATGTACAATCCAAGGGTTAATTTTAGGGCTATTTTTATACACTTTTATTTTTATTTTTTGCTTTTGTTCAAATTAATCAAACAAAATGCCTTTTACAGACCAACTACGTATTACTTATCTGTTTGAATTCTATAATAATAATTATCGTAAAAAACATCAAAACAGTTCAACCATTATCCTTAATTTGAATAATTAAATTGTTAGATTATTGTAAAATATTTGATGAAAAGTATTGAGAGCAAAATGAGCCTTGACTGTTTAACTGATACTGACCAAATTGAATCAGCCTTTGAGAGATTATGATACAAAACAGACAGATTAAAATATATTTTAAAACTAAATGACCTATAACTATCATAATTATCTTACTACACTACAGGGTGAGTCAAAAAGAAGTTGTACGGGAATGAATATTTTTTCCCCAAAGTACCAAACAAATTTGACAAACCATTGAGGTAAGGATTCAAAGAGCACATTCATCCACTCATATGAACAAAGAATCGTTGTAATTGATCATTGCTAACAAGAGTTATGCATGTTTTAATAAATTAACCCATTTTAGTAGCTGTCCACGAAATGCTAATATCCTTTGAAATTATCCGTCTATAAGTGAGGCCAAGCCTCGATTTAAGGACGTGTGAACTGGGAGCTACTTCATAACTTTTCTGACAAAAGTAGCTCCCGCTCATATACTTTGCTATGCAATATTTGAAAACACCGGGAGCTAAAACTTGGCAACCGGGGGGCAAAAAACTCCCAGCTCCCACTTAAATCGAGGCTTGAGTGAGGAGCAAAGAGTACAGATTCATCAAAATTCAAAAGTTATTTATTCTCGCGATATTCAGACAATAAAACAAGTATTCAAAGAACATGTGATTTGACTCATCTTATAAAAATAATCACTGGAATTGACCCTTGCTATGAAGAGTTATGCATGTTTTATTAAAAGACCCCGTTTTGGCAACTGTCCGGGGAATGCTAACTGCTTTGAAAAGATCCGTTTAACTGAGGAGCTTGCAAATAGTACAACTCATTTAAGTTAAAATTAAAAAGATATTTATACCTGGGACATTCAAACAAAGAGATAATTAAAGTATGGATAAAGTCAAATATCGTTGATACAAAGAGGTATGCCTTTTTACTTGAATAATTGATCATTTAAAGGATTTAGCATCTCATGGACAGCTACCAAAATGAGTTCTTTTTTATTAAAACAGGCATAATTATTGAAAGCAAGGGTCAATGTCAGTGATTCTTTTTTTCATATGAGTGGAAGAATGTGCTATTTTGATGAGACCAAAATTAGAAGAAAAAAATGAAAAAAGACAAATAGTGAAAAAAAGTGCTCCATAACCCTAACCCCCGAGGCACCTTTTCCAAAGAATTTTTTTTGCGGCCAAATAGAGAGAAGAAAAAGTGCCCCCACGCCCCCGGAGCTCAAACTCCGGACCTCTGGGTTCAGAGGCAGACGATCTACCGCTAGGCCACAGGGGAAACCATACATGGCGGAGTATATTCCGCCATGTATACCCTGGGGCAAACATTTCATTGAAAAACTGCTGAGCCCGGTGACACGAGCACACCGCATCGTAGTAATTCGTAGTACTCAAGAGTGTTAGGGTTAATACATGCTTATATTAATATTAATATTAATTGGTTTGTTAAATTTGTTTGGTCTTTTTTTTTAAAAATCCAATTTCTGTACAACTTTCTTTTTTGACTCACCCTGTATACCCTACCCACATCCATAGTTTACTGTGTATATCGTACGTACAAGTATGCATTGTTTTTGAGAGTTCAAATTGAAATTGTGTGATGATAGGGCATTCTATATAAAATTTCAATTCAATTTACAGTTTTCGATAACAAATGGGGTGTCATAATGTAGCTAAAAATGTGATGCGATCTGTGAAAACCCGCCACATGGTGGGATTTTTCATATCAGAAATATTTATATCATAAGAAAGCTGTGCTGATTACAGAACTGTTTCGATCATTTTTCTACCATCACTACAAAAAAAAGGTTATGAGTGAATGATGATTGTGACAGGCGCATCGCAACCGGGCGGCAGGGGCGGCCATCCACCCAACACTTTTTTGTAAAGAAAGAAAAAGCGCGACAATAAATGTAGCGAGAAAATTATCACTTTTACAATTATGTGTATTTTAATGAACAGAGATGAGGGATAAATAAACCTAAGGAACTCAATACTTACTTGATCATATTAGGATGATGAACCTGATTGAGAAGCTGTATTTCTAGAAGTACGTTGGGACAATTTGACAACTGTATGTTTTTCTTGAGGACCATAACCTGTTTCGTTGTACGATGTGAAACCTGTGAAACGAGAACAAAGAAGGAGCTGGTTAACCGAGTCGTATTTCTAGAAGTATGTTGGGACAATTTGACATTTGTATGTTTTTCCTGAAAACCATCACCTGTTTCGTTGTACGATGCGTTGGGACAATTTGACATCTGTATGTTTTTCTTGAAGACCATGACCTGTTTCGTTGTACGATGGATGTGTAACCTGTGTAACAAGAACAAAGAAGAAGGAACTGGTTAACTGAGCCGTATTTCTTGAAGTACGTTGGGACAATTTGACATTTGTATGTTTTTCTTGAAGACCATGACCTGTTTCGTTGTGCGATGTGTAACCTGAGATAAAACAAAGAGAACAGAGAAGAAACTGGTTAACTGAGCCGTATTTCTTGAAGTATGTTGAGACAGAAGCATGTAGACTGATATTGGGTTCGATCATGATTTTAGGAATAATTTAGATACCTTTTTCGAACCATTGTGTTTGAGCTCCGTAGCTTTCGAGGTCATCACGACCCCTTCATCCAAAAAACCTAAAACCAAGGACACTAACATCACAGACCAGAGGAATGTGAGCATACCGCTCCCATACATCAAAGGTGTATCAGAAAAACTTACGCACATCTTCAGGGACCACGGGGTGAGAACTTACCATAAACCGATCAACACTATCAGATCCTTTTTGGTACACCCCAAGGACAAAACCCCTGACGCTAACAAATGTGGTGTGATTTACCAAATTGACTGTCCTGAGTGCCCCAAATCTTACGTGGGCGAAACCAGCAGAGCTCTTGCCACCAGGTTCAAAGAACACTCGAACCAAAAAACAACTCCTCTCACAACCATGGCAGAACACTCGAAAGATTTTAAGCACACAATCAAGCTCGACGACGTCCAAGTGATCGCAAGAGAAGATCAGTTTTGGAAACGTAAAATCAGAGAGTCTATTGAAATCAGGACACAGAAACCGACCCTCAACCGAGACACCGGCTACGACCTACCCTATAACAAGCTCTCCCTTCATCTTGGTAAGACAGAGGCTATTTTATTTGGTACAAAGAGGAAGCTTAATTCTGTTGATAATTTTTCTGTCATTTGTAATGGTAATATGATTAATACCTCTTCATCTGTCAAGTATTTAGGTGTCACCCTTGACAATATTCTTTCAGGGGAGTCGATTGCTTTAAATGTTATCAAAAAGGCCAGCGGGAGACTCAAATTTTTATACAGGCACGCTGATTGTTTGAATTTAAAAACCCGCAAGACACTGTGTTCAGCATTGATTATGTGTTATTTTGATTATGCATGCTCTTCCTGGTATTCAGCTATTTCCCAAAAATTCAAAAATCGTTTTCAAACCATGCAAAACAAAATTGTCCGTTTTATTTTGGGTGTGGGACCGCGTACCCATATTGGTCAAAAAGAATTGGACATGGTAGGGATGTTATCAAGCCGGGATAGGGTTGTGCAACTTAAACTTAACCATGTTTTTAAGATTTTTCATGATTTGTCTCCTGATTATATGAAATTGTATTTTACTAGAGTGTCATCTTTGCATAAATATAGTACCAGGGGTAGCCCGTTCAACTTTGTTGTTCCTTCTTCTAAGGGTCAAGCTAGATTTACTTTTTATAATACTGCTATTCATCACTGGAACTCATTGCCGAGCGAGATCAAGAACACCAATCATTTTAGTTTATTCAAACAATTAGTTAAAAGACACTTGGCGAGTTATGATTCAATTGATTTATGAGCTGGTCTCCCACCTTGTGCTCGTGCCCTGTTTTTATTTGTTCTGTCCTTGTTTTCGTTTGGCGTTTGTGCTTCTTTCGTGATTTTCATTTGTTTTGTTGTTTTTTCTTCTGCCTTTCTATGCTTGTTAAAGGACCCCAATGGAAATAAGCTTTGTGCTCAAAGCTTTTTGGGCTATCCTTGGTACTTTTGCTCATATTTTATTATGTCTATATGTTTTTAAAATAGGTTTGTGCAATCTTTTACATGTTTGTATGCTTAAATGTTTCTCTATATGATGTTTTGAGTACCTAATAAAATCAAATCAAATCAAATCAAATACCCGCCATCTACGATGACCTGCTGTCATGTGATCGCCCAAAAGGTGGTCATGTGACAAACGGAGGGAAGTAATAACACTACGCTGAATGAAGGGGTCGTGATGACCTCGAAAGCTACGGAGCTCAAACACAATGGTTCGAAAAAGGTATCTAAATTATTCCTATGTTGAGACAGTTTGACAACTGTATATTTTTCTTGAGGACCATGAGCTGATTCGTAGTATGATGTGTTTCGTTGTACAATGTATAATAAAACCTTTGTTTGAACATATTTGGAATCACCATGAAAAATGCATTACATCCTTGTATTGGTTCAGTTAGTAATCCTTGAGATAAACTTTGAAATTAGGGAAACGTTTTTGACAAATCTGTTTTGTGTATGGTAAAACTAATAGCGCCGCGGAAAGTGTTACGGGTGCTAGAAATGATGAAATCAGTTCATCAAATAATATCACCCAATGTCACTTGTAAGTTGTTCAGTGTTTTGTTCCAGCGTCTGTATTTAGGGCAATACACTTAGGTTAGCAATAGAGTTTGATCTTTAGAGAGTTATAGGAGCGTATCATAAAGTTGTATCATAAAGTTAATTAGTTACAAACTCATACAATGATTGGCATCATTAAGGGTGCCAGAAATGATGAAATCAGTTCAAATAATCACTCAATGTCACTTGTAAGTTGTTCAGTGTTTTGTTAGTGTCTGTCATATTTAGAGCAATACATGTAGGTCAGCAAAACAGTTCTATCTTTACAGAGTCATAGGAGCGTATCTCTAAGTTAATTAGCAACAACTCATTAATTGTACAATTTATGATTAGTTTCATTCAGGGCACTGGAAATTATTAAATTGAGTTCCGATTATACCTCCTGATATAATTGTTCAGTGGTTTGTTGTAAAAAAGTTAAGTCTGTTCTATTTAAAGTGCTAGGTCAACATGAGAGTTCCATCTATGCTAAGTTATAGAAGCACATAAAGTTAGTCCCAGTGGTTTCAGTCGATATTGACTTTGGGTACGGGTGATCGTTCCCCAAATCGTGGAAAAGGGGGATTTTTAATGTCATTTCCACGGAGTAAAAAGTAAAAACCATTCCGTTCAACAACAGGTAATGTTTCCATTTGCTTTAAAATTTTAAGAAGCTATCTCAATCTCAAAGAAGAAAAAAAGGTACTGTAAGGCAAGGAAAAAAAACCTCTTTAGGCCAAACAAAGAAGATTTTTGGCCGAAAATATAACTTTTTTTTCTCACAAATATTTTTACAAAATCCTGATTTTTGCAGATTTTGATGACATTTTAGGTATATATATTTTTTAAATCTCCCGACCCTACTTGACAGGTCCATTTGCCTGTAAAACAGT
The DNA here is from genome assembly GCA_035610835.1 of Ophiura sarsii. Lineage (NCBI taxonomy): Eukaryota > Metazoa > Echinodermata > Ophiuroidea > Amphilepidida > Ophiuridae > Ophiura > Ophiura sarsii. The sequence goes on from CM069457.1 coordinate 1,989,088, forward strand.
GGGGGGGGGGGGGGGGGGGGGGGGGTAGTTGTCTAATTTGTAAATATTTTACAACACCAACAGAGAAGTAAACAGAATCTGAAATTATGATTCGGGAAAAATCAATAATTCAAACCTGGGTTAAAATTAACCTATTGAAATTTGCCTGCAGGTTTCCGTGACCATTTTTAAATGGCTCTAGCCTAAATAACACAAACACCATTATGATAATTCCTATTATAAAAATGCTGGCCACTTAGGATCACTTAGGATGCGTCATCATACCCGCGGCAGGGGGGGGGGAGCACTTGTATTTAAAAGTGGATATCAGTACAGTAATACAGCAGGAGGTGTCCACTGTCCAGCATGCAAAGTTCGGTGAATGAAGAAAAAAACAGATGTCGTGCGAAACAAGTGCATTGATGCAGTGTTTGCAAGCTTGCTGTTAAATGTTTTCATAATTAAATGGAAACCAAATGCATAAATTTCAGTATGACCTACTATAGTACAGTCAGTTCCAAATTGGTGTACTTGCTAACAGCAACGAACTCTCACAGAAGAGCGTGGACGTGCATAACGCAACGAGGCAAACTGTGCACCATATACATGTGTGTATATACCAAACATGCGCGCATACATGGATTACATTATTATGAAGAGATTAAACCACATATTTCTCGCCAATTTAGAACTGACTAAACTATAGACATCAGACCCAGAGGGAGAGGGGTGGGGGAGGTGGGCACAGATGTATTAAAGTTGTAATCATCTGTGTGAATCCACTCTCAATAACTATAACAGAAAATGGATTCTCGAAGAAGGAAAAGGTGACCCTTAACAATGATTAAGCTCGACGAATCATACTCGTAGCAAATTAAAGGATAGGTCCTCGAGACAGAGTTTAGACTGAAGAAATGTATGAAATAATTGTGTGATTCAGTTTTGTTTGTAAATTTGTCTTATAGGCCAAACCATTTTAGCCTAATTTTACAATGGTGACGTGTACTATCTGCCCAAGCAAACCCTTAACTCGGATTCAGGTTGAAAAAGACACCCTTATTCTCTGGGATTGGTGATTTTGATACCTTTAGCACAGGACTGCGCAAGAGCTCTTGGCCTGCGCGGACCAGCGTTGTGGTCTACAACATTATACCCTGACTCCCCCCCCCCCCGGCAGTACACATGCTAAAAGAAATACTCACTATCTTATCGCCCCATGGAAGACTGCATTAGCTTTGTGTAATACTAATATACCCCCCCCCCCCCCCGATCAGATAGTTCATTTATAATTCATTGCTATGCTTAAGGCCAATCATCTTCTCTCACTATCAATGAGCAATTAGAGGAAGTTGTTAGGAGTATATTGCAATTAAGCGCATCTCGTCAACACTAACTTAGGTCAAGGGAAAAATTGTTCTACAAGGTACCAACTCATTGTTTTTCAAATTTTAACATTTTTATTTTATTTTTTTAATTTCAAAATTATCTGGAAGTATTTTGAAAATGTTTGAGGGTTTTTTTATTTCATGTTTTCAAAAAATTTGAGTTGAAACAAAAAATGCCAAATTGACTAACCCTATTATAAGAGGTCCTTTTGCCAGTAAACTAGGTTTTTTCTTCTTTTCGTTGCCTTGGCGTCGTCGGTAAATCATTATCAAATTAATAATTCAAGGGAACCATTTGGGATAGATGGAAGAACTTATGATTAATGTTATTTATACATTTCACACGCTGTAAAAGTGGAAATTTTCGCGCATGTAATTTTTTGAAATGATTTGCTTGTTTTTATATTTTTGCGATTTTTAGCTTATTCACATAGACCAGTGGTTCCCAACCTTTTTCTGGTGGTGACCCCATTCCAGAAACCAGCATCAGAGCGCGACCCCTCACAGATTAAAGTTAAGTTACATTGGGTTATTAGCCAATATATTTGCTATTTAACTATACAGTACAGTACACTATTCATGAAAACAACATTTTATTTTTGTTAAATTAGGCTAGTTCGCGACCCCACAAAAAGTGTGTCGCGACCCTAACTGGGATCGCGACCCAGAGGTTGGGAACCACTGACATAGACCTACATACAAAATGAATGAATTCATGCGTTTTTATATTAGTCGTGTCAACGACTAATATACTGTATTCGTCCTGTTTCTTCTTCTTCTTATATTAGTCGAGAAACGACTAATATACTGTATTTGTCCTGTTTCTTTCTTTCTTCTTCTTCGTCTTCTTTCTTTTTCTGTCATGGGACCTATAGCTCCGTAACCATTGAGCCGATTTTGACCATATTTGGTCATAAGAACCCTTATGTGCACCACTACTCAGGTTGAAAAGCATAAGGGGTCAAAGGTCACACAGGGGTCACTAGGGGTCAAAACGTGATTTTTACTAAAAACGCATTTGCAATTTAGTGAAATGACCTAGGATCGTCAAAATTGGTCCACATATTCCTTTTGACCGTACGCATGTACAAAAGAACGGTTTTAAAATTAAAAATCATTTGGGGTCACTAGGGGTCAAAATGTAAATTTTACTCCATTCACTCAAAACCCTACTTGTCCGAGGGAAAATGACTGATGATACTCAGAATTGGTCAAAAGATTTCTTTGATCAATGTTCATATAGGGTCCTTCCACACTAAAAGTGACATGTCAAACGAGGTCACTAGAGGTCATTGAACTTTACAGAGGAAAAATATAAGGCATGCTTCGATTTTGACCGGGTTTCTTTTATTTTGTGGGCATTGATAAGACATGAACAAAAGTCAATCATACCGTTAAGATCAAAGGTCAAGAAAAGGTCACTAGGGGTCAAAATGTACATTTTCACTCCTCGCACTCAAAATACTACTTGTCCAAGAGATAATGATCTATGATTGTCAGAATTGGTCAAAAGATTCCTCTTATCCATGTCCATATAGGGTCCTTCTCCACAAAAAGTGACATGTCACACGAGGTCACTAGAGGTCATTGAACTATACAGGTGAAAATCTTAAGACATGCTCCGATTTGACAAGACTACTTTTTTCTTGTGCGCATTGATCAGCCAAGCAAAAAAGTCAATTACAAGTTTTGGGTCAGAGGTCAAGAAAAGGTCACTAGGGGTCAAAACGTGATTTTCACTAAAAACGCATTTGCAATTTAGTGAAATGACCTAGGATCGTCAGAATTGGTCAACATATTCCTTTTGACCGTACGCATGTACAATAGTTCGGTTTTTAAAATCAAAAAATATTTGGGGTCACTAGGGGTCAAAATGTAAATTTTCACTCCATTCACTCAAAATGCTACTTGTCCGAGAGGAAATGACCTATGATTGTCAGAATTAGTCAAAAGGTTCCTCTCATCCATGTTCATATAGGGTCCTTCTCACTAAAAGTGACATGTCACACGGGGTCACTAGAGGTCATTGAACTTTACAGGTGAACATCTTAAAACATGCTCCGATTTTGACGGGACTACCTTTTTCTTGTGCGCATTGATCAGCCAAGCAAAAAAGTCAATTACAAGTTTTGGGTCAGAGGTCAAGAAAAGGTCACTAGGGGTTCAACTGTATTTATTTACTCCATTTACCACTCGAAGGGGTTAACATGTAACACACCCGACTAATATTCGTGATCTCCGATCACAGGTCATGTCTAGTTCTTCTTCTTCTGTCATGGGACCTATAGCTCCGTCACCATTAAGCCGATGTTGACCATGTTTGGTCAGAAGTACCCTTATGTGCACCACTACTCAGGTTTAAAGCACAAGGTGTCACATGTCACACAGGGGTCACAAGGGGTCATTGAACTTTACAAGGGGAAAATGTAAGACATGCTCCGATTTTGACCGGGTTTGTTTTATTTTGTGGGCATTGATGAGACCAGAACAAAATTCAATCATTACGTTAAGGTCAAAGGTCAAGAAAAGGTCACTAGGGGTCAAAATGTACATGTTCACCCCATTCACTCAAAATGCTACTTGTCCGAGAGGAAATGATCTATGATTGTCAGAATTAGTCAAATGATTTCTCCCATCCATGTCCATATAGGTTGCTTCTCCAGTAAAAGTGACATGTCACATGGGGTCACTAGGGGTCATTGAACTTTACAGGGGGAAAATGTAAGACATGCTCTGATTTTGACCGAGTTTGTTTTATTTTGTGGGCATTGATGAGAGAAGAACAAAAGTCAATCATAACGTTAAGGTCAAAGGTCAAGAAAAGGTCACTAGGGGTCAAAATGTACATGTTCACCCCATTCACTCAAAATGCTACTTGTCCGAGAGGAATTGATCTATGATTGTCAGAATTGGTCAAAAGATTCCTCCCATCCATGTTCATATTAATTGCTCCTCCATTAAAAGTGACATGTCACATGGGGTCACTAGGGGTCATTGAACTTTACAGAGGGAAAATGTAAGACATGCTCCGATTTTGACCGGGTTTGTTTTACTTTGTGGGCATTGATAAGACAAGAACAAAAGTCAATCATAACGTTAAGGTCAAATGTCAAGAAAAGGTCACTAGGGGTCAAAATGTACATGTTCACCCCCATTCACTCAAAATGCTACTTGTCCGAGAGGAAATAATCTATGATTGTCAGAATTAGTCAAAAGATTCCTCCATCCATGTTCATATAGGTTGCTTCTCCACTAAAAGTGACATGTCACATGGGTCACTAGGGGTCATTGAACTGTACAGGTGTAAAACTTAAGACTTGCTCTGATTTTGACCAGATTACTTTTGTTTTATGCGCATCGATGAGCCTAGAAAAAAAGTCAATCATAAGTTTGGGGCCAAAGGTCAAGAAAAGGTCACTTAAGATCAAAATGTGATTTTCACTTAAAACGGTCTTGCATTTTAATGCTGATACTCGTGTCTTCGCTGGTATTGCCAGATAAGGTAAACCTACGTTGTGATACAGTGGTAAAAGGTCTTTCTTCTGTCATGAAACCAATAGCTCCGTAACCATATGGCCGAGTTTGACCATATTTAGTCATAAATACCCTCATAGTCATGGCCACCACTACCCAGAGTGTCAAGCATAACAGGTCAAAAATGTCACACAGAGTTCAACATAACAAATAACTTCAATGCGCGACTAATATTCGTCGTCTGAGACGACACTCAATTCTAGTTATATTTGTGTTTGCTGATTTTAAATGTTGAACTTTTCCAATTCTACCACTTAAAAATGAACAGTAATTCCCTATGGTGTGCCAGCGTTGACATATGCCCGGGGATCAATTATAATTTTGCCACCCTTTTAAGGCCCCATTAATGCATACATTTATACCAGAAAAGAAAAGAAAAAAAGGAATCATCCATTTACCAGACAGGTGAAAAGGT